>MU223690.1:343196-381546 GCA_018584345.1 Thuja plicata | reverse complement strand
TTATCATTATATGTTTCAACTTTGAAGTTTTGAACTAATGATGAATGAGCATGGACATGTTAAATGTATGGAATCTATGAATATACATACATATATAAATTTATAATATATATATATATATATATATATTTCGAAAATGTCTATATATATACCCGCGGAACCAGGATCCGGCCCAAAAAAAATTTTGCCGAATCCCCGAACCCAAACCCGAACCCCAACCCGAATCTGAACCAGAACCAGGATCGGCTACTTAGTTTAGAACCTATGTCATAGGGTTTGGAAATCGCTCCCCTGCCCCACCCCTCCATCGTACTTATATTGGTTCAGTTTGGGGCCCGATCTATGAATAAGATGGCTTTGGGTTTCCCCAAGGTCCTCCCTAGGCATCTTGGGTTCCTTGTGGGTCCTTCCTAGGGTGCTTGGGGCAAATATTTTGTCAAGCGCAAGTAGACCCAGGCAGACCCAATGGCTGCCCAAAAGAAAAAGATAAAACAATCATTTAAAAATATATTTTTATGAACAATTGCACCAAAACATGTCAAAATTTTCCTTCAAATGATAAAATTGTTAGAATGTGTGATTTCAAAGGCCTTAATTTGGGCTTAGTGGCATTGTCCTCAAACCTTGTGGAGGACACTACTCGAGGTGGATCTAGGCGGACCCAAAGGGCACCCAAAAGAAAAAGAAAAAGAAAATCATTTTACAATATTTTTATAAACAAAAAAGTGCCAAAACACCTAAATATTCCCTCGAGGATAAAACTGCGAAAATGGTGTGTGCCATGAGGTTTTGTATGGTTTCAAAAGCCTTAACTTGGCTTGATGGTGCTATCCCTTGAGCCTATTGGGGGTGTTGCCTCCACAAGGAATGCTGCCCCTCAACCCCATTGCGTTCTCTGCTCCTAGGTCTCCGCTAGTTGCCATCCCCAAATCTAGGCCCTTGGTCCTTCATCCTCAAGACCCGTCACCTCATTTTGGGACTTCATAGAATAGATCTTATTTTTCCCAAAGTTAAGCATTTCTATAGGTTGTGAATTTTTCAAATAAGGAATTGGAGCACGTACTCCTTTATCCACTTAATTGGGTGCAACCAATTGGGTACTATTGTGAGGTTTTCACACCATCACAATTTGGGACTTCATAGGATATATCTTATTTTTCCCGAAGTTAAGCATTTCTATAAGTTGTGAATTTTTCAACTAAGAAGAATTGGAGCACATACTCCTTTATCCACTTAATTGAGTGCAGCCAATTGGGTATTGTTGTGAGGTTTTCACACCAATCGCACCGTTGCAAATAGGGACCCTCTCTTTTTGGTTGTAGGTGTTAGGTGTTAGTGGAGTAGGTTGGCAACATTTTCAGCGTCCAGGCCTTCAAGGGGAAGAAAGATGGAATCAATCACAAGCAAGCCTTTGACAAATTTTGATCTCAGCAATGAGGTAATTCCAAATCAGATTTGGTATAGTTCTGATCATATTGGCGAGCTATGATGTAAAGCATGAAAGTTGTGGTAAGCAACCAATGGAGAAAGAGAAAAAAAATTGTGAGAATGTTCAACTCAAGTGGATTCAAAGTGAAGAAATTAGATTAAAATCAATACAATCAGGTCTGGGTTGAAGTAGAATTCTACCTTATTTGGCATTAATTTCCACTTCATGTGGTAAACACTTTGCTTTATTTGGTGGTGATTTCCACTTCACATTTTTTGAATTTGCCTTATCACCTCGAGTTTCCACTTGTTGGTTGCCTTATTCGAGTCTGATTTCCACTTTATTTTTGTTGTTTGCCTTATTTGGTGTGAATCTCCACCTTGCTCTTACAAGTTTGCCTTATTTGGTGTGAGTTTTCAACTTGAATGGATGATCTTTGTCTTATTTTCATTGCATCTCCACTCAATGTGAACTTGAGTTTGCCTTATTTAAGTCTGGTTTCCACTGGGGTTTAGGTGGTTTGCCTTATTTGATGATGGTTTCCACCTTGTGAACAATGGTTTTACCTTACTGGGGTGTGATTTCCACCTCTTGATTGAATGATTTTGCCTTATTGGGTTGTGATTTCCACCTCTTGACTAGATGCTTGCCTTATTTTCTATGGATTTCCACTTAATGCCCAAATGGTTTTCCTTATTCAATGACGATTTCCACCTGAAGCTTGATCAAATGCCTTATTCAATGGATACTTCACTCCTTAATCAGGTTGATGCATAGGATGATGCCTTATTTGGGCTCTAAACTCCACCATCTTTTATTGGCCTAGGCCTGTTGTGAGGTTTTCACACCATCGCCCCATTGCAAATGGGGACCCCCTCTTTTTCTCTGTGCTAGCAGTAGTGGTCTTAGGTAGTCTTTGTCGGTGGCAGTTTTCAAGTCCCTATGTCTGGCAAGTGAGGTTTGAGTGATTTTGGCCTGCTGGGAGGTCATGTTTGTCTGGGATATGGGCGAGAGCTAAGTTAAACCTGTCATGGGGATGGAGTCGAAACCAAGTAATTTGTGATAAAATGAGTTAAAACCCTTTGAGAATCCTTGTTCCAGCTTCAGTTTGACCTTAGAAAGTCATGATGGAGTGTGGGAGGTAACCCTGCAGAAGGCTTGTTGAATCCTGAAATTTGGCTAAGACTAGAATTTTTTGAAACCCCCCAAAATCTAGAATCTGCATTTTAACTCCTATGAAGTTGGAACCTATCTCAAATATCCTGAAAATATTTATACAACTATAACTTAAAATATAAGAAATTAAATCTTATACTTAAATGTTATATTTGTATAAATCCTCCCGCCCCTGAACTAAAAAAATGGCTAAGTACAAAACCTACCTTGTCCCATGCCAAGTCAAATTCTGACCTCCTACAGGACAGATTTTGTCCTATGACCTGATTTCCGCCCCTTGTTTCAAGCATGAATTAATGGCTTTTGGCCAAGGAAAGAAAGTTTGATTGACAGAGGATGATAAGCAAGTTTTTTGACCAAGGAAGTTGGTGTTTGAAGGAGAGTGAGGAGCAAGGTAAAGCTTGTCCTATGACTGGTTGGAATCCAACCGGTCATAGGACACAAATTGTCCCATAGACCTCAAAATTCCGCCCTCCCTCCAAGCAGCAAAACTTGATCCAATCGTGAATAAGAGTGATTTTGGAGTGAGAATGATGAAGGAAACCAACTAAGGCATAGAGGAAAGGGGCCTATTACATGGCGGAAATTCACCTTCTATAGGACAGATTTTGTCCCATAGCCATCAAATTTCCGCCATGTAATCAAGGGGTTTGTTTAGTCATCATAAGACTTCGGGGATTGGTAATGATGAAAGCAATGAAAATCCATGAAAGGGATCAAGTATGACTTGCATCTAGGCTGGCGGAATTTAGCTGCTCATGGGACAGAATTTGTCCTATGGGCTTATGATTTCTGCCCTTTGTTTGGGGTGTGAAGATGGACTTTGCCTAAAGGAAGAAAGTGTATTAGACGAGGGGGAAGAAGTGCAATGTTTTGACCCAAGGGGTGAGTGTTTAGGGAGTAAGCATAATGCTAAGTGGCCCTGTTCCATGACTGGTCGGAATCCGACCAGTCATAGGACAGAATTTGTCCTTGGTTCCTCAATATTCCGCCATGAGTTGGCATGCTTGCTTGGTCAATGTTAGAGTTGGGAGAGTGAATTTAGTCATGAGCAATGTCAAAGAGGACAAGTTGAGTAATCAAGGAGTGGGCGGAATTTAGCCCCTCATGGGACAGAATTTGTCCCATACACCTGAGATTTCTGCCCCCTTTTGTGGGCAGTTAAACGAAGGCAATCACCAAATTTGTGGAGGAAATGGAATATGCATTCGACTAAAGGGTGATCAAGAGGATGATGGAGGACTTAGCGCATGGAAGAAGTTGAAGTTTTGATGATCTTATGCATGAAATAGAGGCCTGCCCCATGACTGGTCAGAATCCGACTAGTCATAGGACACAAATTGTCCTATCTGCCTGAAATTTGTAACCCTCCTTGGTGACTTGAGCAAGTTTCCTTGGACGATGGCAAAGTGTTTGGGTAAGTTTTAAGACAATTCGAAGTTGGGAGGTCAAGTTTAAGCATGCTGAACTTGGGCAGAATTGTCCCATCTATGGGACAATCCCACCATGTATTCTTGGCTCCCACTCCTTTCCCCTTTGGCCACGAAACTCAAAACCAAATCAAGTCGGCCCCTTTCCATGATGCATTCCCCAATGAACAAGCGATGAAATTCAATGCAAAACAAGTATGATTCAAGTCGGCTCCTCCCCTTGGGCACATCATCCACAAAAATGACAAGGTGACCTAGGAGGGATATTTTGGGTCATTTGTACACCCAACTACATGCGAATTTCCTCCAACAAGCAGTGCAGATCGAAGTGATATCAGACTTGGATTAGGAAGCAAGTCAAGCTTAGAGGGGTGCTCTTTTAGTCCATCTCCCTAGCATTTCAATTGATGGAATGAATTGACATAATTGTAAGGAGCAGTGACATAATTGTAAGGAGCAGCAGCTGGTATTCATTTCAATCTCAGAATCCACTTGGGGAAAGCTACAGGTCTGATTAGAATCAGTTTTCTTTCCAAATGCTAGAGCAAAGTGGGGGGTTGTGGAAGGATATTAGACGTGACTTGATTCCGAAACAAGCCCCCACCATCTTTCATTTTCAATTCTCAGTTTTCATGTCATAAAGATGTTGAATTTAAAACATAATCAAACTTCTAATCCTGTCATAAGCTGAAAAGTAATGATAATCATGACTAATGGTTTGAGTGATTGGAATCTTTTAATCTTATAAGAGTAATTATGTGCTAGGAAAATTGTGCGGAAATCTGGAAATGAAGTTACAATTGGAAGTTTGGATTAACTTTATGAGACTTAACCAAGGAATTCAATCTAAAATTTCCTCCTCAGTATTTTAGCTCTTGGACAAGGATAAGTAAGACATGTTTTGGTATATTTTGCAGGCTAAGGGAGATGTTCGAAGCTACAAGTGGATGCCCCAAGCTCAAGTTCAAAGATCTCAAGTGGGAAGGAAGTTCACACCAAGTTACCAAGGGACAAGGACAAGGTCATCAAGGCATCGAAAGAAACATCAAGATATAAGTTCAATCAAGTTCGAATCATGGCAAAGAGAAGACTTCCAAGAACAAAGATGGAGAAGAGTTGAGAAGATGAAGCAATTTGGAAATATGTCATCATGTTGGAAAGTTGGGCAGTGTTGAGTATCAAGAGATATTTTCAATTCACAAAGATTAATCAGAGCTACATGATAAGGATGATGCAGTGGCAAGGTTGTCTTCTCAAATCAGAAAATTCCAATTTCAAGCACAAGCAATCACAGCACGCCAAGTGTCCTATTTTCTCATTGGTTGAAAAATCATTGTAATTTTCTTATTGATCCATGATTTGGTGCCCTCATGTAATTGGTTAAAAATTTGGCAACCCTAATTAGGGTTTATGGGATTTAATCTTGGCCCTTGATTTCAAATGAATCTTGGCCCTTCGTTGTAATTGGACATCTATAAAAGGCCAAGGCCTTTCATTTGTAAGGGGTTGGTTAGCTAGTTAGTTAGAGAGAGTTAGATCCAAGATTGTAGAAGCTAGAGAGCTAGTAGGAGATTAGAGTAGGTTAGCCAAGGGAGACTTGATCAAATTGTTGTTATCATACTACCAAAATAATTCCTTCTTTCATTGTTGGCTTTCATGGTGAATGTATGTGATGTTTGGAGTATTGCATGGTTTCTTCAATCTTTCACTTGGAGTAGATTTCATTTCATGTTGTTAGAAGTAGCTTAGTTGGATGAAAGCAATTGTAAATGTTTGCTTGTTTGACTCGAATATAAACTAGGCCACTAGCCCTCTTGCTGATTGTAAGGGTGCCTTGTGTGGTAAGCTAGTGATTGTTCTTAACTTCAATTGATATTCAATCTCTAGTTTGCATCCATTGATGGGATTGGAGATGAGATATTGATTTGAAAACCATTCGAGTATTCCTTAAAAGTTTGCACTAGGTGGGTGCAAGACGTTGATAAAACCGCATCTAGTAGAGTCCAAGTTCATCAATGATTCCTCGCACTCCTAGTTAGAAGTAGAAGTAGAAGTAGAAGTTAAGCTTAAGTTTAAGTTTAAGTTGAAGTTGAAGAATTGGAAAAGCAAAATCTATATTTTCATTGCACATTGTGAAGCCAAATCTTTAGAAGTGCAAGTAATTTGATATCCATTGAATGAATAGCGTAAGTCCCCCTAGGTGATTACCAGCAAATCACATTATTTCACTGAGCGAGTCCACAATTGAAGGGAACCTTGAAGTCATTTCATGATCTTACTTTGCAAGTTTAGCATGAGAGATGACCTTATATCAAGAGAGGATTGAGTATTTGGTATTTCATCTTGGAATACTAAGTGTTTGATTCTACATGTTGTAGTGGAACAAAACTCACATCAACAAGACCCTCTTTAGCTCTAAGTCCTATCACACGTCTCAGGCCAGCCCTATAGTGAGCATCGATTTCAAATTTTCAACCATGAACCAAGTCAAATCTTGCATCGATTAAGGAAATCAGACCTGGTCCCGATTGAAACTTGTAATTAAATGCAAGCCTTCATTGAACTTGATGAAAAAATTTGACATTGGTGAATTTTATTGGCCAATACATGAAAAGAGGATTGACTTTATAAAAGAGCTAGACTCACATAATAAATGGATTGATCTAATGGAGGCACAAATTCCATAAATGGAGAGAGATGAAATTGAATTACAAGAAGGGAGATAATTAAATCATGAAGGTTTTAACCTTAACAATTTAGCAACTAATTAAATAATGTTGACTGAATTTATAGGGGAAACTGGTTTCATTAAATCACTAAAGCAAGGGGCTAAACATTTAATGCCAAGAGGCTCGATTTCAAATACCAAGAGGTGCGGTTTATTAAATGAATAGGAAGGTATGATTTTCAATTAATAAACTGGTTCTAATTTATTTTTCCTACTCCGTAAGCCAAGTCGGCCTTGCCTCAAGGGATGCATCCCATCTCCCAGACATCCATATAATGAGGTTGTGTGTTCCATTTCAAAACACATACCAAAGCATTTCTCAATGCATATTGAGGTCCTTAAGTTCCAATCGAAATTTATACAAGTGCAGCGCAGATCGAATACATATAGGGGCTGGAAGTCAGAAGTACAAACTCAAGCAATTCATTACTCATCAGCAATTGAAGTAGAAACAAGTCGAGCATACCACACTGAGCAAATTTTGAGAGATAGCCATCAGCAAACATTAGATAAAGATATCTCTGATTCTGAAAATCAGATATTGGACAGCGAATATCTCAGGCCTGAAAGTTTTGCTTTTAAATTTTAAATTTTCTAACTCCAGCAAGGTATGTACTTCATGCTTGGTAATGAATTTCAGATCACTTATGTGGAAAACGAATAGTTGTGTGGTTCAAGTTCAGATTCTTAGTTGCACAATGGCAGAGGATCCTATAATGAAAATTGAAGGATAATGCATCAGATTTAGAGCACAAGCATTAGAGGCACCTTGATTTTGGTTCAAAGTACTAAAGTCGATTCATTAGTGTAGAGATCATCATGTCGTAAATTCGCCATTAATCTTTGTATTATGATTTGAAATTAAGTTCCAAAATATGAAAATCTAACATATGGTGTTGTATGGCAGGTTAAAGAATGGCAGAAGATAGTGAAGGTGAAAGTTCGAAATCAAAGACAAAAGGTGGCCAAGAACTAGATTCAAGTGCAAGTGAGATGTTTCCTAGATGAATTCAAAGTGCAGATACAACATCGTGACTAAGTCTACAACCAAATGGAGAGACTCATGCAAACTTGAATTTCCTTAGAAAATCCAAGTTCAATCGAAAGATCGAACTACATGAAACATTTCTACGAGTACAAGCCCAAGATCACGACATCAGGATGACATTGAAATTTCAAGTGCAAGTTCATGAACAAATGCAATGAGAAGATTTCCAAGAGATAGAAAAGAATTCTTGAAACTAAGTTCCAAAATATGAAAATCTAATATGGTGTTGTATGGCAGGTTAAAGGATGGCAGAAGATAGTGAAGGTGAAAGTTTGAAATCAAGGACAAAAGGTGGCCAAGAACTAGATGGTTCAAGTGCAAGTGAGATGCTTCCCAGATGAATTCAACGTGCAGGTACAACATCATGACCAAGTCTAAGAAACTCATGCAAACTTGAATTTCCTTAGAAAATCCAAGTTCAATTGGAAGATCAAACTACGTGAAACATTTCTACTAGTACAAGCCCAAGATCACGACATCAGGATGACATTGAGATTTCAAGTGCAAGTTCATGAGCAAATGCAATGAGAAGATTACCAAGAGATAGAGAAGAATTCTTGAGGATGAAGCAACTTGGGAATATGCCATCACAATTGAATGTTTGATAATGTTGAGTATCAAGAGATATTTTCTCATCATCAAGAGATATTTATCAAGTCTATGAGATAAACATGTTGAGGTAGCACCCATTCACCTTCAACCAGTCATATCATGCCAAGTGTCCCAGTGAAAGAGCTCAACAATATCGTGTCAAGATTCATTGAATTTTCTATAAAGGAAAAAACAAAGGAGATTATCTTCTAAAGGAAGATTTGTTGTAAGCCCATTGTGGCATTTTATCATTGGCCCACTGATTGGTGTCTTTTTCTATAAGCTTCTACCTAACCAATTTTCTTATTGGCCCTTTAGAACTATGTGATTCTCTCAATGGCCCACAAGGTGGTGCCCAATTGTAATTGGCCAACATTTAATGCTTGTAAGTTTGTAACTAGTAGTTGGTTTTGAGCTTTGGTGGATTAATCTTGGCCCTTGATTTCAAATCAATCATGGCCACACATTTTATTGGGAACTACTATAAAAGGCAAGGCCTTCTCATTTGTAACTCATTAGATTAGATTATCTAAGGGAGAGACTTGGAGGAATTCTTGTCATAATGCTATCAAAGTAATTGCTAATTCATTGTTGGTCTTCATGGTGGATTACTTGAGTTGCTTTGGAGTATTATATGGTTTCTACATTTCCTCACTTAGAGTGTAATTTTATTTCATGTTGATTAGAAGCAGTGTTTAGTTGAAAGGAAGATACTTTGGATACATCTTTGGTGAACTCGCTTAGACCAAATCACTAGTTGCTTGTTGATTGCAAGTTTGTCTTGCGTGGTCAAATGACATATTTACAAGCTGTACTTCGATTATTGCTTGCACATGGATATGTTTTGATGGATGGTGTTAATGGAATGGTAATAGTTTGAATATCTTACATCTACCTTAGGAGATCGCACTATCTTCGTTGATGTCGATGGCTAAACTAAGTCTAATAGAGTTGCAAAGGCATTCATCATCTCTTACATTCTAGGAGTAGAATAGCTTTCTAAACCCTTTCTCTTTACAATTTGTTGTTGGAAGAAGTTGAAGTAGTTGATATCCATTGAATAAACAACATAAGTTCCTTTGTGATACCCAACATATCACATCATTACAATTGAGAGAAAGTCCACAATAAGGAGCCTTAAGGTTGTCTCACTTGATCACACCATCCATATACATTGTTTAGCATATGAGCATCCTTATTCAAGAGAGAGTTGGAGATTTGTTGTTTCATTCCAAATACTAAGTATTTGGTTCTACATGTTGTAGTGGCATAAAACTCGCATCAACAGGTACAAAAGAAGCTAAAGGTTTGGTCTTTGTATGCTCCAACTTGCACCTCTTATCACTGAAGAAGCTTGATAGCAATATGGGATGACAAAGAATTAGGATTTAACTCTTAAGTGTGCTGACTTAGACAATATTCGTGCACAACTCATTGAAGATGAGGTAGCTTCTACATATGAAATGACTAATGGAAGTAGCATTGTAGTTGATTGCAGTTCAAATGAAAGTGATCCAAATGCTGACATTGATTATATTGAAGAATAGCAATATGAAAGTTATTGAATATTGATGGCAATTTTTGTCGTGTTTGATGAACTATAACTGATTGAATGTTTGAAGATGATAAGTTGGTGATCACCGAGCTGCAAAAGTGAATGCAAGACATTAAATCAGTTAATATATTGTATTGTCATTGATGTCAACTTGATATGGTTTGATTGTTCAAACAAATATTGGCATTAACCTTAAAGATCTGAAAAGACAAAGTTTATGTCATCGGTAATGTATACATCGAGTGACAGTTCACAGTGTATACCGAGCAAAGCAGTTCACAGTGTAAACCGAGCAAGTGATTACCGAGCAGAATTGAAGTTGTTGCCCGAGCATAATTGAAGTCTTTGACCGAAACTAACTGGAATTAGAAAACGACAAAACTACTTAATTGGTAGAGCTATATTTAGAGTTAACTGATTGATTGTTTTATTTTCATCAATCAGATAAGCTAAAGATAAGGAGATTTAAAGCTAGTTTTATTCACAGTTAAACAAGAAGAGATTTGTGGAATAAAACTAAAGTAGAGCTTTACGGAATAAAGCAAAGCATGGCGAGCTTTGCGGATCAAGAAGTGATCTACGATGAAACAAGAAGATTGAATGGTGAAATCATGTCTATATAAAGAGACAAGGAATTCATTATGAAGAGAGGAATGTTGAATAAATTCTGATGAAGATAGAAGTCTTCATGCAAATATAATCATACAGGCTGAAGAATAGAGCCAAGGAATTCTGCAAACACCGAGCAACAGAGAACAGAGCATTCACCGAGAAGAAAGAAGAAAGAAGGGGAGAAAGGAAATTGAAGAGAACATTGATCAGAGAGGTATTTTGTGGACTAACAATAGATCTGAAAATCTGCAAGTTAAAGTTGTATTATTGAACAAATCATTTATTGTTTCAGTTTAACCATTGATTTAGAAAATCTCTTAACCGAGTGGGATTTAGCCATCCTTATTGTATTGAGATACTCAAGAGTGACAAAAGATTTTCTTGTTGATAGCATAGTGAATGCTAGGTCAAAAGACAAACTGTTAGTTTTGAATCCTCTAACAAAGTCGCACTTAGCAGTGTGTTTGTAACCCTTAACAGGGTTGGCTCTTCACCGAGCTCACTTCAGAAGAGTGAAAATTTTGGGTTACCGGTCCCAAGTGGTATTTCCCTTAACAGGGTTTCCACGTTAAAATCCATGTGTCAAATGTGTATTTATTTCATTGCATTGATAGTTTACTTAACACATTACTAAAACTGGATTGGTCGGTAAACACGAAATTTAATTGCTGCTACTCGGTAAAGGTTAGAAAAAGATAAACAGTATATCTTACCGAGCAGTATATATTGGTTAGAATTACATAAGGCATACATCTTGATGGACTGAAAGATAACTAGAGGATATTATAGTTGTGATATAAGTTTGGGTTGGATTATTGGAATTATTTTTAAAGTCATTGATTCACCCCCCCTCTCCCCCCCTCTCAGTTATTCTAACAATTGGTATCAGAGCTTTGGTGCTTGGAAGAGACTTTAAAGACTTAAGCTAAAGATCACAAGATGAGTAAAAGGGATGTGCCTAAGTTGAACAAAGACAACTTTGCATCATGGCAAAGCAGGATAAGACTTCATCTATCAGGTATTGGAAACGATGTCACACAATACTTGGATACTGAATATGCTGCACCTACTGGACCTCTGCCTATTGATCAATTGAGACAGAAACATGAACACAATTCTATGATGATAGAATTTGCTTCTTCACTATTTGATGCTGAATTTGAAGATGTCAAATCATGCACCGCTACAAAGCAAATGTGGGACAAACTCAAGCTAGTAAATGGAGGAGACACCAATGTGCTGAGAGCTAAAGCTGAAAGCCTAAGAGGAAAGTTTGATGACCTAAGAATGAAAGAAGGAGAGAACATCACTCAGTACAGTAGCAGAATCAAAGAAGTTGTTAATGTTATCCACAGAGTAGGAGAAGTACTTGAGGAAGAAACAGTGGTAAGTAAAATTCTAAGAACCTCACTGTCTGTTTGTGCTATTAGAGTATCTACAATTCAAGAAATGAGAGCAGTAGCAAATAACAATGTTACTCTTGATAGTTTGATTGGTAGACTTATTTTATTTGAGATGAACAACTATGACAACAATGTCTTACCAACTATTGAGTCTGCATTCAAGTCTTCTCTGAAAATAAGCAAATCTAGTCATAAACACACTATGAGAAATGATAGTGAAGTGATAGTGATGAACAAGAACTTGATGAAATTGAAGCACTAATGGCTAGAAGACTGCATAGAGGCAAAGGTAGATACAAAGGTAAATTACCATTGGTCTGTTTTAATTGCAAAGAGATTGGACATTTTGCTGCTAGATGCCCTAACAAGAGAAAGGATGAAAGAAACAATGACAAATCTTATGAAAAGAAGTTTGACAGAAGTGATGACCGAGACTACAGAAGCAACCGACACTCTGACAGAAGAGATAACTGAGACTACAAGGACAAAGGCAAGAAGGCTTGTTACCTGGTTCAGAACAAAGCTGAAAATACTGACACCGAGTCTGATGAAGATGTTGAGGTAGTATTTGTTGTTATGAAGGATGATTCAGACGAAGAAGAAAGGTATGTTGAAACTGCACTCATATCTAAGTTAGCAAAAATGATGTCTGGATTATTGATAGTGGCTATACTCATCACATGACTGGAGATAAAGAAAAGTTTGAAACTTTTGAATATTATAATGGTGGATCAATTAGGATGGGTGATGACTCACCTTGCCCAGTTGAAGGAAAAGGAACCATCATGTTGAATAATCTGATCAGATGTGAAAATGCATATTGGGTGAAAGGACTTAACTATAATCTATTGAGTGTTTCACAGCTGAATAACACAGGACACCGAGTTGCATTTGAGAACAAAAAGGCAAAGATCTACAATGGAACATGAAAGTTGATCAGTACTAGTGAACAAACAAAAGGTAACCTATTCTATCTTGATAATATTGAGACCACTTGTTTATTGGCTAGAAATGAAGACATTTGATTATGGAATAAAAAGTTATGTCATGTAAATTTTGACAACATGGTTAAGATAAGTAAGAAAAGAAAAGTAAGAGGCTTACCGAGTATGTCAAAGCCCGACCATGTTATGTGTAAGAATTGTCAAAAAGGAAAAATGACAAAGTCTAGTTTCAAGAGCAAAACATAGACATCTAATGTTATTCTAGAGTTAGTCCATACTGACCTATGTGGACCAATGAGAACAAAGAGCTATTATGGTGATAGATATTTTATTCTATTTGTTGATGACTATTCTAGGATGATGACTGTCATGTTCTTAAAAGAGAAGTCTAGAGCATTTAAGATGTTCAAATGGTATAAAGCTAAAGTTGAAAAGCAAAGTGGAAAAGAACTGAAATGTTTAAGATCAGATAGAGGAGAATTTATTTCTGATGAATTCACTAACTTTTGTAATGAGCATGGAATTACAAGACAAGTTTCTGCACCGAGAAAACCATAGCAAAATGGGATTGTTGAAAGGAGAAATAGATCAATTGTTGATTGTGCCAGAACACTAATGATTGAAAAAGGCATCACACAAACATTCTAGAGAGAAGTTGTAAGTATTGTTGTCTATACATTGAACCGAGTTCAATTTAAGAAAGACACCAATAAGACACCTTATGAGCTATGGTACGGATACACACCAAATGTGAGTTACTTTAGAATTTTTGGAAGTCAATGTTATATATTGAAAGATGATAGAATGGGAAGCTTGACTCTAAAAGTGATGAAGGAATATTTCTAGGATATTCTACCAAAAGCAAAGTTTATAAATGTCTTAACAAATCTTCTAACAAAATCATTGAAAGTGCAAATGTTAAAGTGGATGAATTTGCTGAGAAAAATGATGAGGAAAGCAGAAAGGAACCAGAAGATTACAACAGATTTGTCTACATTGAAGAACCTGACACTTTGCCCGAACAACAGTGTAATGCTACCGAGCGATAGAACAATGCAACCGAGCAACAGGCTGCACACACCGAGAATCAGAAAAATGATCACAATGCTGAACCGAGCGATGAAGATCAAAATGAAGGTCAAAATGATGATTAGAATGAGGAACAGAGATCTAAACCTGTACTTGCTAAGTATGTCAAAAGACACCATCCACGGGACCAGATCATTGGAGATAAAAGAGCTGGAAAGAGAACAAGAAGTAAGTCACTTAACACTAGATGTTTGATTTGTGATTTTGAGCCAAAATCTGTTAATACTACACTTGAGAATATAGAACGGGTTAGTACAATGAATGAAGATATTGAACAGATTGAGAAGAATAAAACATGGCCATTAGTACCTAGACCGAGTGACAAAAATGTCATTGGCACCAAATGGATATTCAGAAACAAATTGAATAGGAATGGAGAAGTCACAAGGAACAAAGAAAGACTGGTATGCAAAGGGTATGCACAAGAAGAAGGTATTGACTATGGAGAAACCTTTGCACCTGTTGTTAGACTAGAAGGAGTAAGAATTCTACTTGCTTATGTTGCTTTCAAAGTATATCAAATGGATGTTAAATCTGCATTTCTAAATGGAATACTAGAAGAGGAGGTATACATTGAACAACCTGAAGGGTTTGTTGATCCTAACAAGAGGAACATGGTTTGTAGACTACACAAAGCCTTGTATGGATTAAAACAAGCACCGAGAGCATGGTATGAAAGACTTCACTCTTATCTCATTAGTATTGGATTTGTTAGAACAAGTGATAACAGTAATCTGTATTTGAAAGGAGATACTGATGATAAGATTCTGATTGCTGAGATATTTGTTGATGATATCATATTTGGAGGTAATGATATGCTATGCAAATCATTTGCTGATGAAATGAGCAAAGAATTTGAGATGTCAATGTTTGGAGAGATCAATTTTTTTCTTGGTCTACAGATTCTACAACGGGATAAAGGCATCTACATCACACAATCCAAATACATCAAAGAAGTTCTGAAGATATTCAAGATGGATGACTCCAAACCAGTTGGAACACCTATGGCAACAGGATGCAAATTGACAAAGGAAGACAAGACAACCGAGGTAAATCAGACCTTATACAGATCTATGATTGGCAAACTAATGTATGTTGTACACACTAGACCAGATATAGCACATGCAGTTGGTATAGTTGCAAGATTCTCTGCTAATCCCAAGGAATCACACTTGACTGTTAAAAGAATTTTGAGATATTTGAAGAATATCGAAGACTATGGTCTGTGGTATAATAAAAAAGGTTAACTTTGAGCTACAAGTTTATACTGATGTTGATTGGGCTGGAAACATAGATGATAGAAAGAGCACAACAGAAGGAGCATTCTTTATGGGTGACAGGCTTGTCACACGGATAAGCAAAAAGAAAGGATGCATATCTCAATCAACTACCGAAGCAGAATATGTGGTTGTTGTTGCCAATTGCTCTAATATTGCATGGATCAAACACTTGCTGAAAGGTATGAATGAAGAAATCCTTGACCCAGTAATTATCTACTATGATAATACTAGTGCTATAAACATCTCAAAGAACCCTGTGATGCATGCTAAGACAAAGCACATAGCTATTAAGTATCATTACTTGAGGGAACAAGTACATGAGAAAGAGGTGATACTGGAATATGTACAATCCAAAGAACAATTAGCAGACATATTCACAAAACCATTGCCAAAGGATACATTTGAGTACCTGATAAATAGACTAGGGGTTTGACCCTTGTCTACTAGTCACTAAGCTGACTAGAAGGCTGCATCAGCCAACACAGTATCAGAAGATCAATCATGTTGATGCAAGCTAAGATATGGACTGCAATGACATATCAGTACAAGAAGGTACTTATCTGAACCACACACAAAGAGATATTGTTGGCTACTACAGAGTTGCATTGCTGATAGAGAGGAGATTCATTGGTATATTTTTGTTTGACATTGTTGTCAAAGGGAGAGAAGTATTCAATGAAATATCTATCATAATCATGATAAGGGAGAGAAGAGAAATATTCATCAGGGAGAAGAACATCAGTCAAAGGGAGAGAAAAGATCAGAGAAAGAAGTTTCTACAAAGGGAGAGAAAGATCCAATGATGATGAAGAGAAAGATTCACTGAAATAACCATCCATCTAAGGGAGAGAATTGGAGAAAAAGTTAACACTGCATATTTATCCAGAAAAGGGAGAAGAGATTCTACAAGGGAGAGACAGAATCAGAATTGCTACACCTATCTACTGAAGGGAATGAACAAAGGGAAAGCACTCGGCAAGAATCAAATCTAAGCTAGAAGAGCTTACCAAGACTCCAATATTTGAATTAGTTATAGAACAATAAGTTTGGTATTATATGGCATATTTCATATTGTGTTGCCATCAATGCCAAAGGGAGAGATTGATGAGCTATAACTGATTGAATGTTTGAAGATGATAAGTTGGTGATCACCGAGCTATAAAAGTGAATGCAAGACATTAAATCAGTTAATATATTGTATTGTCATTGATGTCAACTTGATATGGTTTGATTGTTCAAACAAATATTGTCATTAACCTTAAAGATCTGAAAAGACAAAGTTTATGTCGTCGGTAATGTATACACTGAGTGACAGTTCACAGTGTATACCGAGCAGAGCAATTCACATTGTAAACCGAGCAAGTGATTACCGAGCAGAATTGAAGTTGATGCCCGAGCATAACTGAAGTCTTTGACCGAAACTAACTAGAGTTAGAAAACGACAAAACTACTTAGCTGGCAGAGCTATATTTAGAGTTAACTGATTGATTGTTTTATTTTCATCGATTAGATAAGCTAAAGATAAGGAGATTTAAAGCTAGTTTTATTCATAGCTAAACAATGAGAGATTTGTGGAATAAAACTAAAGCAGAGCTTTACGGAATAAAGCAAAGCATGGCGAGATTTGCGGATCAAGAAGTGATCTATGATGAAAACAAGAAGATTGAATGGTGAAATCATGTCTATATAAAGAGACAAGGAATTCATTATGAAGAGAGGAATGCTGAATATAATTCTGATGAAGATAGAAGTCTTCATGCAGATCTGATCATACAGGCTGAAGAATAGAGCCAAGGAATTCTGCAGACACCGAGCAACAGAGGACAGAGCATTCACCGAGCAGAAAGAAGAAAGAAGGGGAGCAAAGGAATTAAAGAGAACATTGATTAGAGAGGTATTTTGTGGACTAACAATAGATCTAAAAATCTGTAAGTTAAAGTTGTATTCTTGAGCAGATCATTTACTGTTTCAGTTTAACCATTGATTCGGAAAATCTCTTAACCAAGTGGGATTTAACCATCCTTATTGTATTGAGATACTCAAGAGTATCAAAAGGTTTTCTTGTTGATAGCATAGTGAATGCTAGGTCAAAAGACAAACTATTAGTTTTGAATCCTCTAACAAGGTCGCACTTAACAGTGTGTTTGTAACCCTTAACAGGGTTGGCTCTTCACCGAGCTCACTTCAAAAGAGTGAAAATTTTGGGTTACCAGTCCCAAGTGGTTTTTCCCTTAACAGGGTTTCCACGTTAAAATCCATGTGTCAAATGTGTATTTCTTTCATTGCATTGATAGTTTACTTAACACGTTACTAAAACTGGATTGGTCAGTAAACACTAAGTTTAATTGTTGCTACTCGGTAAAGGCTAGAAAAAGATAAACAGTATATCTTACCGAGCAGTATATATTGGTTAGAATTACATAAGGCATACATCTTGATGGACTGAAAGATAACTAGAGGATATTATATTTGTGATATAAGTTTTGGTTGGATTATTGGAATTATTTTTAAAGCCACTGATTCACCCCCCTCTCAATTATTCTAACAATATTGACACTTGGAAAAACACTAAATTATGAAAGAATTAGTTAGGTGCACTTGAATGTCTGCAAAGGACATTGAGGACTTGGTCTTTATGCACTCCAACTTGCATCTTGTCACTTAAGAAACTTGAAGAAAATGGTGAAAATGTTTTTATAAGCAAAAAAGTGCCAAATACCTATTTTTCCCCTTGAGTGATAAAATTGAGGAAATGGTGTCCAACGCGAAGGTTTATGTGGTTTTTAAGGCCTTAATTTGGGCTTGGTAGTCCTACCTCTAGATCTTGTGAGAATTGTTGCCCCTTTATTTAGCTAGGGGCTTTGATCCCAAAGCTCCACAACGGGCACTGCCCCACAACCCCATTGGAGTCTCCACTTCGAGACCCCCACTAGTTGTCATCCCCACATCCTCCCATCCCCTTATTCTAAGACTTTGTAGAATATAAATTATTTTTCCTAATGAGAAACATTTCTACAAGTTGTGAATTTTTCAACTAAGAGGAATTGGAGCACATATTTCTCTATTCACTTAGTTGTGTAGCAAATTGAGAGCAAGGAGTTGAGGATTTGATCTTTGTGGACTCTAACTTGCATCTCTTGTCATATAGGAAACCTGATTACGATGAGTGGTAACAAGGATTTAGGATCTAAATCTTGAGTGTGTTGACTTAAACACTATTAGTGCGCAATTTATCGAAGATGAGGTAGCTTCTACACATAACATAGCTAGTTGAAGTGGCATTGTAGTTGATTTTGGTTCAAATGAAATTGAACCAAATGTTAACTTTGATTCTCTCTACGAAGAGAAATATGAATATTATTTAATATTGTTTGTAGTTTATTGCTTATTGAAATTTGACGAATTACTATATTAAGAAATATATATATGAACATGTACTTGTACTTGTGAGCAAAAAAAATCATATTGGCATACTCATACTATTGGTTCCTAAAAGGGTTTACACTAATGACTAGTAACCAAGTTGATCACTCAATTGCCTATGGAGAAACCAACTCCAATTCTCAGTAATCTTCTAGACTTGGACCAACTGACAAGGATATCTCAAACCCTCCTACACTTTGGGCTCTACAAAACCCGGGAGGGTGATCCCTTAATGTATTTACAATCTCCGCATCATACTTGTAAATAACATTAAAACAAAGCAAATAATCTCATATAAAGGCTCAACAGAGAGGAAGAATGCTATGGAATGACTAATTTACAGTGATCCTCTATCAATTGGAGCATGACATAACAACAACATACAAAAAAGTAAAGATTTTGCATGATTTGACAAATTTATAGAAAGTTGTAGGTAAAAACGAACACAATACTAACAATAAACCAATTACAAGATATGATCGGTGTCTTATTCCATTGGGGCCTACAATTCATGAGACATAAATTGAAATATGACAGACTTTGAATGATAGCATAAGATCAAGGATAATATTGCCTTACAATACATCGCATCAACAATCCCAACCCAAACAACTTATCAGAATCCCTGCACAAAGCCTACCAATCTGTAATTCTATTCAAGCATTTAATTGACCCCTTAGACCAAAAAAACATGAACAAGAAATTACATATACCAAAACAGTACACTGAATGAGAAAATTCTTGATTCTATTCATTCAAAATATAGTAAAATTGTACATTGGAGAGAAATGGATCTGAAATATATTCCTATTAAACTCTAATGCTATTTCTATCACAAGGCAAAACACAGTTTCATTCATTCCAAACCCTACCCAAAACTGGACACTGAACTTTCATCTATTTGCTCTGTAATCAGATTTATAAAATTCTCATTTTCACCTAGACTTGCTACCGAAACCATCAAGAATTCGGAACCCTTTTACGACCCTGGGATTCCAATATATATATTGGAATGCAACAAGCTTTAGGTCGTTACCTAAATTTGATCTTCTTAACAAAATTTGTTACATAGAACTACATCCCAACAAAGTTTGTTACTTCTTAACCAATTGAAGTTTGTAACTGTTAGTCCATGTGGAAGTCAGAGTAACTCTCAACAAAACTACCATATTCTGGAGTCGTGCTAGTATCACTTTTTTTATTGATATTGATACAAAGAGGGCCAGGATGCAAGATTCTCAAAATTTTCCTCTATAAACTCTCGAGGATTCAAGAACCTGCTCCTACTAGAGCAGACGTGATTTTGACGTCTCATCGTCCTCCTCTTGTAATGCCACCCTTAGGAGGTATCATAGTGTTAGCCTTGTGGATTAGGAGTTTGCCATTCCTTTCAACTTTTAATATCCCTCTGGCTATTTGGTTTTAATATCCCTTTGGCTATTTATGTATTCGGCCCCTGTATTTCATCCAAATATTCCTCCTCCAACTGTATTCATAAATCCTCTATTTTCTCTACAATATCCATTTTTGCTAACATCTGGATAATTGACTCTATTGAGAGATGTCACTTATAACCTTCAATTTCTGTCATACACTTCTTGGGATTGCACATGGCGGTATTCATTGAATGTCAGGTAAGTTGTTGGCGTATGGCAGTAACCTTGAAGATTTTCCTTCAGCAGTCTCAAAATTCATTATCATTCCTCTATAAGCATAAAGATTTTCTGAATTTTCCGACTGTAAGTGATTTTTAGAATGTTGTGCATGTCACATCAAATGACTTTTCATGGATGTCCTTTCATATTACTATTCACACCCCTGCAAACCTGTTTTGTGCTGATCTTTAAATCCCATGAGGTCGCGACAGCTTACAGACTCACACCTCTGGTCCTCGGTGGCTATCCCGCAACTTCTATACTTCATAAAATCTAATTGCCTTTCACTGTATAGGGTAACACGTGTCACATCCTCACGCACTTTGCTAGTCGAATCTTGCCCTTCTTATTATCGTTGCGAGGACGTGACATAGCCATTAGATGTTCATTTGAGCCAAAAAACAGCTCCAATCAAGTTTGAAACAGGTTTGAAATCTTGTCGTCGATCTTCTCTATGCTAGCGTATCCAACGAATCTTATTAGTCAATCTGACATTGACTTCCTAGTTGGCAAATGGGGCCAGCAATTGACCTACGAAGAAAATCCACCTCGTCACCTTACAGCTCAACTCCTGGCCCTATTGTCGTCTTGCCTTGGCTCGGCGAGGACACGTGGTAGTATCTCGCGATGCCGAGATGGTTATCATCCTCACATCTTATGATCAAGGGATCACGGGGACCATCGAATCTAGTCTCAGTTTACTTCCCCCCTATAGACAATCCCTTACCTCTACCGCTAACCCTCAAACAACTTTAACTTCAACCTTGAAACATCTGCGTCCATTATCACCACGTGCAAAAAGATGCACCTTAAGTAGCTCAACCGTTAACAAAAGGCAGCAGACAACATATTAAAATAGTTCCCGTGGTTCCTTCGACCAATCAGAATATAATAGATGGCATCCTCCCGCGATGCCTTGATCAATAAAATAATAAGGAAAAGGTCTTCACGGCATTGCGGGGACCAATAAAAAACTAACACGTAGCAGTTCGCTTGTGAAGTAAAAGGGACTCGCCTAGAACAACACCGATACCCTTAACTCACTTTAGCCAAAAACTAACGACAGAAAAGAAACAAACTTAGGGTTTCATTAACAGGAAAACAAAATAGATAAAACCTTAAAACCCTAAGCCCTAAAAACCAAGACAGAGAGCAGAACAAAAAGGACAGCAATAATATCTCCACTATGGAAAACAATAATTTTGAAGGTTCGGATTGAAGCACTACCAATGGCTCTAGTTGGGGACATTCATTCCACTACAATGAAACGAGAAAATCAGAATCTTAGGTGAAGCAGACCACTTACAGAGCAGACCAAAAAGAAGTTGACGGGACAAGACAACTCAACTAAAAAGGAAACTACTCTAAGTATGCACAAAACCTATTCTACTATTCATGGAGAAGAGACTACTTCAAGAGAAGGTTTCAAGAACTGTCCATGAACTGGCAGTTCAAGAATTTCACGAGTCATTTCTTGGAGATGTATGCCTCTTGCAGGCATAGCAAGATCTCAGATCTATAGGTGAGCAGACTAAGTGCCCTGTCCATTGGGCCACATAATTTTATTCAATTTTTTGAACTTGATTTGATGGCCCTAGGTCACCAAGTGAAAAAAGGATCATAAATGTTTACCTCTGTCAAAAACTAGCCTAGCGAAAGACTTGATCTCCTTCAATCCATATTTACTTCCACCATACCACTGCTGCATGTACAACCCTCTTTTACAAGTATAAGTATGTGATTACCACTAAAATCAGCTTGATTATAAAAATTTCCACTAACTCTCATGACGTTTCTGAGCATACCATTTCTAGTGTATCCTTTGTCATTTTGTATCGTATGGTCAAACATAAACTGAGAATTTTCATCGTCACATAACACATATATGTTATATTCATAACATGAAATACATTCATATTGAAAATAACAATCCTTGCTTTGTAAAACTGCATGGAATCTTTTATAGCAAAATTTCTCAAGCCCTCATAAAATGGCCTAAAAAAAATTGTCACAATAATATAGAGTGTCATATATGAAAATAGGGTTTTGGGGGTCTTATAGACCCAATGGTGAGCTTCATTTTTCCTCAAAGCGCACCCAATAAAAAGTCCTTCCTAATTATCTCTCAAATTTGAGAAGGGGCTTGCAAATCTGAAGCTCTGATACCATGTTAGTGTAACCAATGTACTTTGATCACTTGTAACACCAAAGATGACCTTCCACAAGTAACAAGAGAATAATACTGTTCGATTATGGTGCACAACAAATATGATTTTTTGATCAAAGATTTACCCTATTATTATATGCATATGATGCCCTGCTTATACAGACAAGGTTGAAAGATAAGACTAATTAGGATGATGACATATCTTAATCCTATGTCATGTGCCAACTAAGGGATGAGATCATATGTGTCTTAGAGAATTCTAGAAAAGATTCCTTACTCCCTATATAAGCTTACATGTGAACATGTGCAAATCAGAGTTAAATAATTAGTTAGATAATGTGCCTTGTTCACATTACAAAAGGGAAAATAGATAGGGAATGCCCTTGTTCACACCAACAATTCCAACTTTGTAAATTTGCTAATATCAAACCTAGGGAATTTTGAAAGAATTTAAGAATGTGGCTTCAACATGCCTTGTAAATTTCCATAGCTAATTAATATTGGAAATTTTCAGACCTTTCCTATCTACTAATGCATTTTTAGTTTTTTTATTTGTTTAAAACCCTAATGTCTAAACAATTGACCATTGCTCATTTATTCCTCAGCCATGTCATTCTTCGGTTATTGCAAGACAAGTAGAGGTATATATAAATGTTACTTCTACTTTGGAAATTTGGCAAACGCACATGTTATACAAATGCATATATATTGGGCAACCTTGCACAAAGATTAGGACAATAAAAGGACTTTGGTGACTTTTAGAGAGTTTTGATGGTCGCAAAGCAACCATCAACCTTTTCAAAATGAGCTTCTTAGATGAGCTTCTGAACATAGATGAATCCAAGCTTGTAAATGAGATCATTCTAAAGGTGACAATTGAACAAATTTGCAAAGGGCAGCATTTATTGGCACAAAGAATAGAGCAATCTAATATGATTGCCTCCATAAGGTGTCATGACTCTAAGTAGAGGAGGGCAGCCAGCAGTTGACTGTGGCAGTCTGAAACAAGATTGACAATTTGACAATATTCACTTGTGCTTGTTGATGAGGTAAAATTGCTGCATATTAGTCATCCACTTCACTGGTGCTGGTAAGAGTACTTTTCAAACAGTTAAGATCTTTTTTGACACCAAAATGGCCTCCTTTGCTAAATTATGATTCCTAGATCAGCGTCTGACATTGACTTCATATGGGACAAATGTCTTCATGGTTATAAATGAGAGAATTCTAGAGTAAGAATTGACAACTGGAGCATTTGTGCAACAAGAAACATAGATTGGTGCAAATTCTGGATAATCTCATACAGTAGCAACCATGAGTTGATGCCATAACTGCAAGTGTAGCATTATGACTGGTGGATGGCTGAGGTAATCTGGGCCAGGATTGGTACTACTTGACATGTGCTAATGCCATAACTGCAAGTGTAGAATTATGACTGGTGGATGGCTGAGGTAATCTGGGACAAGGTTGGCACTACATCACTTGTGTTGGATCGTTTACATCAAATTGCTGTATATAGGTCATATACTTCACTTGAGCCTCTTTTAGTTATGAGAGTTGGTATAGAAATATATGTCCCACATGTAAAGGGAAATGACATGGGGTGTATGGAAAAGGTTTTGAAATTAACCTTCCTCAAACATGGAGATGCAAAGGATGCAATTTGTTTAGTAGTTGGTAAAAGAACCATCTTGGTCAGGAGGGATGGCCATAGTGCTTTTGTATCTCAGCCCTAGGTTGGCTTTTCTATGTTCTTTAATTTCTTATTAGATCTTTGAGTATTACTAATCTATTGAGCTTTTTCCATATATAAAGTTTACTTGAAAGTGGAAGTTACTGAATATATGTAGATTGATTCATGTTGTGTTCCATATCTAAGATTGTTGAATGCAGCAATCTGTATTTCTAGAACAGCAGTATTGGCTGAGTTTACTTCCAATACATACTAATCAAATTGCTATTTACAATTTTAAATCCACCAAATTTACTATCATTATAGCCTAAAATAGTAGAATCAGCTATTCTGAATTCATAATGCTGCATTACATCCTTTTTCAGTTCAATATCTCTGTATTGGGCTATATTCTGATTTACTGCATTGAAATATCCATTTGAAAGAAAATTAATCTGCAAGTTCTTGTGCTCATAACAGTTACAATCTATTTCGAAGTTTAGATAATCCCATATATTCAGAAATATTTCCCACTTAATTGCTGATTCTCCTCATTATTTCCTTGACGCCATATAGATACTATTAATACAGGACATGGATTGGCAAAGACATAATTTCTCGTGTAACAAGAGTTAATTGTTTGGTAGCTAGATCGGATTCTAGCTTCACATTATTTTAATTAGGAAAATTAAAATAATGAATTAATTATTTAAAAAGGAGAATTAAATAATTTAAATATATTAATTATTTAATTGGAGAATTAAATAAAATATTGTGGATTAATTGTTTAATTGGAAAATTAAATAATTATTTTAATTGGAGAATTAAAATAATAATATCGGGCCCTTTGTATTTTTTGTAATACATTGAGTCTATAAAATATTTGGGTTGGGCCCAAATCGCCATCATTGTTTATTATGGCGCCAAATTATAATTGGGATTTCCAAGTCGGCCTTGGAGGCCAACCTTGGAATATTTTTTGTTTAAACCTCATACATATATGAGGAGATTGTAATTGAAAACACGTGTGTGAAATACCTGCGATCTATATACATACTCAAGGCAGCGAGCATATACAATCAGATCTGGACTGTGACACAACAACAATCTTCATTTATATACAGTGACCTGATCTAGATCCAATCTGGACACAGTGATCTAAGATGCTCCATCAGGCAAAACACACACACAGCAATCTGAGATGAAAAGCAAGTCTGATCCAGTCACAGGGAATTAGATACAAGCAGTGATCTGATTCAAACAATCAGATATACATATACAGCGATCAGATCTGGGCACATTTATGATCTGAGTACTCATCTTGCAATCTGATCTGAGCTCATAATCGGTGAATACATTCTGAGATAAAGGCTCTTCAGTTGGCATCATTTCCATCAGCGATCTGCTCCTTACCTTCTGAGATTGGCGATATTAATTGTATTGTTTGATTTGCCTCATTGATTGGGGATCTTCATCAAATCAAAGGTTCATGAGGTCTGTACTTGAAATCTGAAAGGCAATAATAGATAATCTAATTGATGTTGGGCTTTTCCTCCAAGTGGGAGGTTTCCCAGGGTAATCCCTTGCGTTATTGTGTCTACTTCATTTGTTTATTTGTTAAATTATTACTGTTTTGATTTGTTCACTAAAAAAATTAACATAGTATCAGAGCTTGGTTTGTACTAACCAGTGATCAGATCTAACCTTTTGCCTTTCAGATTTTGCCTTCTTTCTTTGTTCTCAAGATGGCGAAGATAGAAGACAAATCTGGAGGCGTATTGAATTTCCCTCTTGGAAGTTGACACCCTTCTGCGATTGGTGAATGCTTATCACGGCCCAATGGAAGTAAGGAATTAATGTTGAGTACCTTGACCAGGTTTGATGGTTGCATAATTCTTCCTAATCAATTGCTTCTTATGGACTTAGCTTGTGACATCTCAATTAGATTAAAGAGCACTCATGTGCTTTCTTAATTGTTTAAATATCAAGTCTTGTTTTGGTCCCCTTAATGGTGTTGTGTTTTTCATGTAAGTGCTCCATGATCTATAGTTGAAAGTCTAAGGATCCAATGGAGGTGATTACTAATGTATAATTACTGATCTAATAATTGTTGATAGGATTAGTATTTATCTTCCTTATTGGCTGGAAAATGAATTGAATTTGTTTTTGCTGAAATGAGTACTAAGTGTTGATACCTATTGACCTGTTTTAGTCACAGCCAGGAGTGTATTGCTTAGTGATTACATAATCCTTCCATGTGTATGTCACTAAGCAAATAATCAGAATCTAAAACAACATTTCAGGAGAGTCTACCGTTTGCCTTCAGGTATGATATCCTTGGTGCTGAAAGACTTTCTTTGATAGTCTGCAGCTTCAGGTATGTTATTCAATCTGAATGGATGGGCAATTGGTCAAGTCCCCCATTACTTTTGAGTGTATTGCTTTCATATGTAAATACATGGCATAAGATCATCATATGAATTACTTTTGGTTGTGATTGTTATGGACATGATGATATGTACTCCATTGCGTTGTTATGTTTCAGACTCAAACCCCACGGTTGATGACTCAAATTTCCCTACTTTCTAGTGCTAACATTTCTGATTGACTTTTATTTTGCTGCAAGTTTCAGTTGCAAATCTCATAGTTGATTTCCTAGCATCCCATTCTCTATATTGCTAAACCTTCTGTTGATGTCAGTTTTATGTATCATCATTTATACTTGTGCGTCAGGATGTGACTGCAGAATGGGAAGTGCAGGTAATGCAAACTTTCATCTTTATTAAATCAGAAAAGAAATTGACAAGATAGCTGGTGAAAGATGAGCTTGAAAGGAAAGTGGTAGCACATTCTCAAGTATAGGCCTTGGCTTAGTTATAGTTTTGTTAATAATTATAAACTCTAACAATAGGAAACTTTTGGTATTGTGACAGTCTCATGTTATTGTTCTTCAACCCACTTTTATTGGTGTTATTCTTGGTTGGTATGAATATAGATTCCTCTTGCAGTCTATTGCTCTATGAAGGGTTGACCTTCTTCTTGTTGGGATATATTATGAATTTCTCATCCTAATATAAATTGCTTGCAACTAGTTGGGTGTATTGCTAATTGCATAATGTTGTGTGAATTACCTTTTGACTGTGATTATTTGAGAACTTAGAATTCTCTGAGTGCTAACAGTTCTGGTGATGTGGATCCCATGTGGATTCTATTTTGTTGTTCTCCCTGCATTTTTAAAGGCATTTTGTTCTCTGTTGCTAAGCCCTCTGATGATCTAAGTTTGGATATTATGTTATAGCAACTGTTCTAAGCAATCTTTGTGTGTAACCTCAAATATGTTGCTGATAATCGCAGTTATCCTCGGGATCAATATAGTCTTGAACTATTCAGCTCTTTCTTCCACTTACCATAATGATTGTGTTATGGACCCATTTTATAAGTGAAGTAATGTTGCAGCTAAAGAGTGGAAGGATGTAGATAGATGGCCTTGAGCAGGCCTCTCGAGCTCAGTATACAAGGCTTGATAAGTATTTGATTATTCTTGAACCTTGTAACAATAATGATGTGTACTTAGTGGAGTGTTAATTCAAGCTTTTGAATATAAATGATTAGATGTAAGAAAGTATTCTTGTTGTCTATTGCTCTAAGTAGTATTGATTTTCTTCTTGTGAAAATTACTTACAGCTTGTACTTCTGACTATGGTAATGATGTACTATTGTTGACTTGGAACATTCTTGGTACTAACATATATGATGATATGCATTTGTATCCTTGATCTCTATTGCTAGTCTTCCGATGATACCTATTTGGATGTTATCTTTCTTTTGTGAGCTGATTGTAGACATGGTTAGGTTAAGCTCACAAAAATGAGTAATTTAATTTAGCAAAATGTGGATCAGGAATGTCAAGTTACAGGAATAACTTGAGCTCCTCTTGCTCAGTTGTCATCCTCACATATGTGATCAGATTGGCAAGGCGAAATATGACCTAATCTAATGCTTGACTTATGAAACTTGGATATTGTTAAGTTGTATGACATAAGCTAGTTTTGTTATTGACCCTGATACATCATTATCTTCTTATCTAAAGGTTCTATGTATTCATGTGATGAATGCTTGCATGCATTCTAAGTTGAGTGACCATACTTGGTTGTAATATGTTATTGATGGTCTCCATGTCATTCATATCGTCTATATTGTCTTGGATACTTCTAACTTGACATGAATACTTATGGAGATGTGATTATGTGCTAACCTATCATTGAAGGGTTTGAATCTCCTAGGATGCAATATCTCTCATAAGGATATGAGGAATTGGTGATTGGCAGTCTCGGCATTATGATCTCAGATGAAGATAAGCATTCTTTACAATGCTCTTGAAACTTTATGTAGTTATTTTATACATTACAGTTTCTCTTCTATGAGGTTTAATTCCATGATTTGTTACTAATCTCTTTGGAATGATTCTTGATCGGGATGGATTGAGAAACATAAGCATGATGAGAGATCGAATCCAGAGGGAGAAATAACCTGATGCATTTTGAAGAAGACTCAGGCTAAGGTTGTTGCCTTAAGATTAAGTTGAGATCACTTCTTAAGTAGGTCTCAACCCAAGACTCGTCATATCTTCTTGGGGCTGCAGGAAATGTTCCTTTAACTACACCTGTTCTTAGTCTACAGAAGTCAGGGCAACATGTTGTGTTAATAGTGCTCAGGTGTCTTGTTGTACTTTGACTGTGATAAGTCTCTATGGAAAAATTGTAAGTGGAATGACTCATATGTCAAGGACTCGTTACCTTCCACGTGACTCAAATTGTTGTGACTTAGCGTATGATTTCTATGGATACTTCTTGTACAAATTGAAAGGAATGTTGTTCCTTCAATTCATGTAAATTCAGAAAGAATTGCTTCCTTGATAGAGGGAGCTGATTAGTGGATGTATCAAGATCCTGATTTATTGGTTCATAGGGAGTGAACCTTGGTTTCATGTCATAAATTTTTATGTAGTAGATATCATATCACAATGAGGTGACATCTAACAATTGCTCATGGGAGTAGCCATGGTGATGAGACCTTCGATGTAGTCATAGCTGAGAGGGAGTCTCAGCTTTATTGATGTACTTTGATTATATTGTATTATCCACTCTCTGCAAGCAATGCAAGGTGGTATGGTATGGTATGGTATGGTATGGTATGTTATTGTATTGTATCTTCTTTGAGAAAAGATATGTTATTGACCACCCTCTGCGGGCAATGTAAGGTGGAGTTGTATTTTTCGGTGTCTTTTGTGAGAGAAGACTTGAGACTTAGATCTCTTCCACCCTCTGCAGGCAATGCAAGGTGGTGATGAAATTGGTTAAAGTCCACCCTCTGCGGGCAATGCAAGGTGGTGATGAAATTAGTTAAAGTCCACCCTCTGCAGGCAATGCAAGGTGGCAGTGTATTTATGTTTGAAGGCTTAGTCCTCTTGCACTCTCTGCAGGCAATGCAAGGTGGATCCATCCTCTGTAGGTATGCATGATGGAGTTCATGGAAAGAGTCCATGATATTGGCTAGAATTCTCCCTAGCTAAGAGGGACTGTTAATTGTTTGGTAGCTAGATCGAATTCTAGCTTCACATTATTTTAATTAGGAAAATTAAAATAATGAATTAATTATTTAATTAGGAGAATTAAATAATTTAAATACATTAATTATTTAATTGGAAAATTAAATAATTATTTTAATTGGAGAATTAAAATAATAATATCGGGCCCTTTGTATTTTTTGTAATACATTGAGTCTATAAAATATTTGGGTTGGGCCCAAATCGCCATCATTGTTTATTATGGTGCCAAATTATAATTGGGATTTCCAAGTCGGCCTTGGAGGCCAACCTTGGAATATTTTTTGTTTAAACCTCATATATATATGAGGAGATTGTAATTGAAAACACATGTGTGTGAAATACCTGCGATCTATATACATACTCAAGGCAGCGAGCATATACAATCAGATCTGGACTGTGACACAACAACAATCTTCATTTATATACAGCGACCTGATGTAGATCCAATCTGGACACACAGTGATCTAAGATGCTCCATCAGCGAATACACACACAGCAATCTGAGATAAAAAGCAAGTCTGATCCAGTCACAGGGAATTAGATACAAGCAGTGATCTGATTCAAACAATCAGATATACATATACAGCGATCAAATCTGGGCACATATCTGATCTGAGCTCTGTTGGCCCACTATTGGTCCCCCCTATTTAAAATTTTTAAATCAGATTGTCTCCACAACCATGTTTCACTTTGACAAACATCTTCCCTCCAAATCCGTGTGTTAATATTGATAAGTGGAAGCATAAATCTTTGAACCCCTTTGAACTTGGTGCGAGGAGGTTTAAACTAGTTCAGTCAGGTTCAAACTGGTTCAAAATGGTTTAATAGGTTCAGACTGGTTCAATTAGGTTCAATGCAATTCTCAGAGGTTCAATGGTTCGAGCCCAAAGGTTCGAAGATGCAGGTTCGAAGTGCAGGTTCAGATTCAAAGTTCAATCAGGTTCAAAAGGTTCAGACAAGTTCATGCAGGTACATACGGGTTCAAACTGGTTCACATCAATTCAGATTGGTTCAATCAGGTTCAAAAGGGTACGAAGGGTTCAGAATGGTTCACTAGGCTCATCAAGTTCAAGTTCATGGTTCTTGGTAAACAATGTTAAGTGGTGACTCCATGTAATATGAAGTTGTGCTAATTATCCAACAAGGTACCCATGACAGATATCATCTCAAATGTTTCCATTATGAACACCCTGCAATACACTTCTTAATTCATGAAGTTTGGTGGAGTCTATCGGGTTTGAGGAAGAGATATTTCTGTAATATGGAACTTTGAAACCATTACCCAAGAGATCCCATTAGGATCTGATTGATATAACATTAGAAACACATTGCAAATGTTGCAATAGCAGTGAATATAGTGGCGCATCACCATCCTACCTCCTTCACCCTCAATGATACAGCGGTGGATAAATCTGAAGATAATGGTTTTAAAGGGTTGCTAAGTCATAATATGTATCTGTTGATGTGCAGATTAGAGAGGTTAAAACAGGGATATGTGATGCACATGATGGAAACTTACATCATCTTCAGCTCAAGGCCAGCATGGGTATCGACACAGAGCTCATCATTAGCATTGGGATCTCTATTTTAGTGACAACAAATTTTGTTGGCAGCCATTGTGACTGTGCAGAAGAAAAGTTTAAGAAGATTCTATAATCACGATTTGCCGAAGTCAAAAAAAACTCAGTCTCGGTGCAAGGGGCGTAACTCACTATCCCACCGTTGGATCGGGCTAAAGTTTGGATATGTTTGCGAGAACGTAATTCTCCAGATTCTCACCGGAGCGATTTTCAAGATTATATCCTATTCGTAAGATATGAATAACAGAATGAAGCACTGTCAACAACAGTTACACTGATTGGGAAATACTTGAGTTGGTTGATCAGAACCAAAGAGCTTGAAGGAAATGCAGAGCTTATCAAACTAATTCAGTTCTGTTTAAAGTATTAGAAGAGCCCTCTATATAATGTTTTGTTATGAGAAGCAATTTTTATTATTCTAATTTAAATCTCTTGAATTAAACATTACAAAAAGAAAGGGCCCGTAAATATTGTAATAATGTTTTAGTTAACTAACTAAACATTATGTGGTGCTCTTGAAAACTTTAAGAGTTATAAAAACATTATAAAACTCTTATGAAAGGGTCTTTGTTTTCAAGTTACAGTTATAAAAACTGAAAGGTCTCAAAAATCTAAAGGACGGAGAAGAGTCTTTAAAAAGGGGAATTCTTGCCAAAAATAGGGGCTGCTTCGGCTGCTGGTAACCTGTGAGCTACAGGAGGGAGGGAGGATTTTTCTAATTCTGATTGTAACAGGGTAGGAGAAGCTATTGGAAAATGCAGAGAGGATAGATATTTATTATCTCTGTTTGTTGTAGAGGGATTGGGCCTGTGTACCCATTTTGCATCAAGGAATAAGAGAAATGTAGATTCATCTTTGTGTGGGTTTGAGTTTCTCTTAGATTACAAATTCTGATGTCTTTGTCATTATTGTGTCCCAGGGTAATCCCTTGCATTATTGTGTCTACTTCATTTGTTTATTTGTTAAATTATACTGTTTTGATCTGTTCACTAAAAAAATTAAAACAAGTTATTACACAAACATTGACAACTAAAATAATGTTGGAAGTATTCTGATAATCTGCCAGTCTCTTTCTCATGAAGTTAAAGCCAAATGATGATCATGAATAAATAGACAAGATAGAGTTATTCTCACTAGTCAAAAAAGGAAAATGTTAATATTTTCATGTCAAGTTTATATAACAAATCCACCAACACTATCCAGGTTTTCATTTTTTAAGAAAATTGAAAGTACATGGGCTGCTTGCATAATGCAGGATAACCCTTGAAAACATATTTTCAAACATGAAAAAAATTAAATCTCAAGGATTGGAGTCCACTGGGCTCTGATTGAGTGGTTCTAATGGGGTATGGCCATACAATAAACCTAGGTTTAAACTCCAACAGGGATGGGACCCCAATAATTGTACATTATTAGTCTCACTAATAGTTGGGCAGTTTCATTATTAAAACAATGAAAACTAAGCCAAAGGTCTGTCATCCCCACCAAGGAAAAGAACTATCTCACAAATGCACCAAAATAGAAAAGAGAAACTAAGGAGCAGAATTACACGAATTTAAACAGAAGTTGTCAAATAAGCCAGTATCCAGTTTCAAGTAACAGGGATACATATTGCCAGCCTATGAAATCAAGAAAAATGTCACAAAATTAGTGACCATGGCATTAATTCATGCATCCAAACTAATAATTAATTGTACTTCCTAAAAAGGAACATATCACTGATCATTGTTCTTACCAAATAGTCCACCTTTAGCCATTCTTCTTACAATATCACTCAAAAAATACAAAACTCGAGTCCACTAAGCGAAAAGTTGAGCAGACATTTCTTGTGTATGCCTACTTTAAGATATCGTTATTATGGCCAAAAAAAAGCTGCGTTCAGTCTTATTCTTGAGGGATATGATTCCTTGCCACGCACCATGTTTGTGTAAGTATAATTATTCCTTTTATTTTACCAGCTTCCATTAAAAGAAACCTCAGGAAATATAGTTTTATAAGCTATGATTGAATCATTAAGTGTTGCACTGGAAAAAAAACCTATGTTAAAACTTTAGTAATTATAGACCTCTAATATGCTGCTACTGTGAACAGTTTTTCACTTCTGGCAACTAAGCCAAGATGCTTCACCCCCACCAAAAAAAAAGCATGAATCCAAAAATAAACCAAATAAAGAACAATTAAAAGAGAAGAACCGGAGGAAATTTAACAAAAGTCGCCGGCTGTGCTAACACCCATGTACCTTGCCTTCATTGTTCATATACCCCTTTTTGGAGGCCATAAGTCTTGGAAGCATGTTAAATAAAGAAACGGCGTACGAAGGCACAATTCCATGCCAAAATACAATCTTTAATTATTTTCTTAGAAAAAGAACCAATTCTAGCTTTTCGAGCATAAAGAATCGATCTTGAACCATCTTTCTTGGATCAATTTTCAAATAATACCACAGCATGAGATACATAATTCATGATGTCTTCCTCCTCCTATTAAGAACTTGGATGATAAAAAATAGCCAGAAATTGAAGGTTAATGTAATTTTGTGAACATCAAAAGTCAGCGTTTCAGGAGGCCTTGCTTACCTCAGGGAAGTTGAAGGCCGGGCAAATCTTCCATCAATCAAAATGCAGAATCATTGTCTCAAGAAGAAAAGGCTCATACCTTGGTTCTGCTGGCTCTTTTGGGTGGAAGTGTCGAATAGATTTCACAGAACATATACTATTTAAAATAAAGAATCAAGTTTTACACCATCCCAGTTCGTAATTTATCAGCTCTAATTGCATTCCCCATTCCATAGTATAGAGAAATTTAACTGGAACTAATCAACATCCATTAACTCACCTGCTCCCACAATCTTAATTCTTTTTCGCAGCCGGAGTCGCCTTAAAGACTTAACAAATTGGCCTGTGGCCCCAAAGCGCAGCCGCCTGGTTCGTACCCGAGACCTCGAGGACTCACATGCTCTGCAGCACGAAGGTACGGTTCCCATCTTAACAGAAAATGAATAATGTTTTGGGTTCCACCTTTCAACGCCCAATCCGATTGTTATAAACAGACTGCTATGCTTCTGATAATGTTAGAATCAGAACATCCGTATTAGAAAATCCTGCTAAAACTGCTGTCTCGTCATTGTCTGTGAGTGCCATGTCGATTCTTGTTCAAATTCCCATCACTTATCCTCCCTCACTATCCGCTGAACAGATGAAAGGAACAGGGCGTGTGACGTCGCTGATTCCATTTTCCTCAATAGATGCTGATTTTGCTGACGAAGAAAAGAGCACGCTTCCACACATTGGCATTGGGTTCTCCAATTACAGTGAACAAACACTAGGTGGTAACTTGGTAAGGATCGCCTATGACAATGCTCACCCGAAGATCCATGATTGTTCCCACCTAATTAATACTCCTCATTGAAATTGGAAATCTCTTCATCATTTTCCTTTCGGATTATAGGGTATGATGATTTGAAACTTTATGATACTTAAAAAAGTAATTTTCAATCATTTTATTATAAATTGTACAATATTAAGAAAGTATTATGACTGCACTTGCACATAAAGAAGGTGCAAGGAGTACGCTGATAGGTGTATGATTTGAAAGCATAAATGAAGCTTTACATAATAAAAGGAAGTGTTGTACTCCATTTTTTGTATGTCCTAAAAAGAAGAAGCATTGAAATGCATGGAAACACATAAAAAAATAGTGTATTTGTAACTATAGATATTATTTGAGTGCACAAAAACAACTAATAAGTTGGCATCAAAGCAAAAGAAAAGAGCGGTCAAGTTTTAAAGGAATTATGCAATCTCATGCACAAATTCTTCATTTATGGGGTGTGAATTGGAAGAAATCACAAGATATAAAAGCACCATGGATCATTGATGGACAAAATTATTAGAAAGATGTAAGGATCTTTGTTATCCTACTTGCATATCGTCCTAGTTCTTCTAGAGAGAAAGCCCAATAGTTGAGCATTCTAACTTTTGACCTCTCAAATTCATCTACCAACTTCAAAGTCCAGAAGCAATTGAGGTACAAAAATTAGAGACAATCAAATCTAGAAGCAATTAAGGGACAAACTAATTTGTGAAAATATGATAAAAATAACTTCAATTCACTCAATTATTGAAGTAGCTTATTTGACAAGATCCCTACTTAAACGAAGGTTCCAAGTCTACACCATCAAATATGATGCCACATCAAGATTTTTCTTGAGGCATTCAAGAAGGCCTAAGAGAGGGGGTAGACCAAAAGTTGTACATAAAGTTATAATAGTTAGACATTAAGTTATAATATTTATGCATTATTGTTTGTTCACTAATGTAGTATCACATAATTTGTTTCTTTTAAGAACTAAAGAATAAAATTCATGCAATTGCGAGTACTCATGATCAACACAAACAACTTATCACAAATAACAGTGGTAGTGCTATACTATCAAAACATTGAACATCAAATCAAACAAAATAGGATCACAATTACTGAAATTCTCAACTACTGGGTCCTTGCATGCGCTTGTGATCCATGTTCATTTTCTCAAAATAACAAACAGGGTTAGTCATAACCCGTAGATCGCATCTAGGATTTTCAAATAGAAGTAAATTTGATGTTTATCTATAAGGAATTATGGGTAATATTTTATTTTTAGAAGTAATTCAATGGCACATCCAAGTGGTGTTGATGTCTAGGAGGCAATAATCTATGTTGCGTAATTGTCAAACCCCCAAAAATGGATTTATATGTAATATTTTGATTACAGTAGCAGTCATGCACTGAGAATCAAGTTGAGAGTGTAGCCTGTATGCATTTGAGTATAAGATTTGGTTCCATTGGCTTTTATTAAAAGGTAAATGAAACTAATCTTGGTAGTCCAATTCCCAATTTTGAGTTATTGAGCGGAGTCCCTTCAACTACAAGAACCACATGGGCTCTTTAGATAGGCATTATTTGTACGGTAAACGACTCTTCTTAAACTTCAACTATAAAGTGAAGACAACCATGATAAAATAACAGATAAAAAAGATACAAGATGCAACAATCACTTCATCTTGTCACTGGTCAAGAATGAGTGAGGACCTCTGAATTTACTACAATTAGATTTTAATTGGCAAGTTTTGTAACTTCCTTGCAAGTGCACCAACATGTTGCAAATGGCTTGCACACCCTATTTATTAGCTACAAATATCATTCTTATATCAACATATCTGTATGGAACATAGAAATCCAAAAAATACTAAAGATGAAATGTCATTTGGGTTAAAAATAAAGAAGTTTTTCTACTCATAGCCAAACATGCATAACCCATTTGATCCAATAGGAATCTGATGGACAAATTGGATCATGATCACAACGCAAACAATTCGTAAGTGGAAACAAAACCTACTGTGCTTTGTTGTTGTTGTTTTTCTCCGGGTGTCCTTTGTTATCATGTTGTACTTATTGTCAAATCTTTCCTCTTGTAAAAGGGTTTGTATCATTTCAAAACCCCTGCTTACCTTAATCAAAGACATATTTAACATTTTTTGGATAAATAAATGACACTACTATGATTTTCCATGTCTATATTGTGAATTAGGTTATGAGTCATGATGATGATACACCTTTTAATGATAGAGTTCAAGTTACAGGTTGTAACATAACATGCATCTTCTAGAGATAAGCTATTTAACAATTTTTTTTATATAATATTCAGGTGACAGAAATATATTTTAGCTATAAATCATTTTTCTTTACATCTTTCTGCAATGTGCATTAAGCATCTTTAAGCATTACTATCCACTTACTGTATAAATATATAAAGGAGCTTTTGTTTTAGCTTTTAATAGGGAATTGCATAATAGATTCTGGTTATGAGATGGTATGTTTCAAAATTACATGTTCCTCTGACCTAAATAAAAATAAGATGTATTACACAGTCACAAAATATACAAGTTAATATTCCCACTACAATCATGGTGGAATAAATAAGATATTTCTTTTCTTTTCTAGTAGCATTCATAACAAAATGTTACTCTTAATCCCCTCAACTTATGGTGGAATAACATTAGAAGAGAATTATAAATTTCAAGAGCTACGAGAAGATAATGCATATTGCAAGAGATGGTTCTCATCATTCCCTATGAATTGTTTCAATACTTTCAGCTGCTTCTCTACCACCTCTAGATCTCTGCCATAGGTGAGCTATTACCTGCAAAATCACCAGTGGCACACAACCTCTTCAATACATAAAATTGAAAATGAAATAGTGAATTGATCTGGGTTGCATGACTGACATTTATAACATAAATTATTCTAAAACTTCAATGATTTTATTAAGTTGTTTTAACATAACCATTACATATGAAAGGAATGGTTTATATTTAAACCCATAGATCTGCTGATAGATTAATGGTCCAAAATACTATGTATTCAAAATTTATATTACTTCTGAAAATAACTTTGATTTATACACTGTTTAAAAATAGAATACCCTTGGTAGCCTATTCCCCTGAAATCTACTAAAGAACAGACATTTTTTTCACAATCCAAAGTAAATATCCCCCAACATCTTCAGATGGAGACAAAAATTGAGATTTCACCACACATACAAATTGAATAGCCTGATTCATTATGACAATGGGTTTTTACACAAAACAAAGTGAATCTTCCCCCCAATTATGAAACAATAAATTTATACAATACAAGAAAAATGAATGGATATTTTTACACCGCAATTGAAATGAATGGTAATGCGCTATAGTAATTACTAAAAACCTTATTTTCATTTTTAGCCCCGTGGAAGAATTCATGGTTCAAAAATGCCATAGGGATCTCCAAGTCCCCAAGTAATTGGTGAACTTAGGCCCCGTTTGTTTCACGGAATTGGGAGTGACACTTCTCGTTTTTGCAAATCCGCTGTTTGTTTCTCTAAATTGCAATTCCGGATTCGTCAAGCAAAACCGGGTTTAGACACCAAAATGAGTGGCA
>MU223690.1:299684-333452 GCA_018584345.1 Thuja plicata | reverse complement strand
CTCTCTCTCTCTCTCTCTCTCTCTCTCTCTCTCTTTCTCTTTGACTAGTGATGTCTCTCTTATCGTGATCTTAGGGTTGATAAAGACTTAAGTCCCTTGGGGGCTTGAGGGTTTCTTTATCCCTTTTAGATTCAATAATATTGTCTTTTCTGTATATTCTCCTTTACCAAGAGTTTGTGTTGAACTCATACTCTTGCTAAAGTGGGGGCTAAATGTATAGTCATAAAATGGAAGCACTTCTATTGTAGACGTGTTTAGCCTTTCGAGTAAGTGGTTTGGGATCATGAAAAGCCCCTTGAATGGGTTCCTGATCTTGACATGGCTTCCCCCCTGTTCTGTCTCTCCTTCCACTCTTGTTTAGCCTAATTTCTGCATTCAAGACTGCAGACTGGTGATTCTGGGCTTCAGGGTCAAGGTCAACATTTTAGGTCTATGTCAACCTCGACCCTGACCTAGGTTAGGGTCAACCTCAACCTTGACCCAGGGTTCAGATCTCGGGGTCTTGCAGTTTCAAGAGGTCGGCCTTTGTAGAAAGTATTTCCCGCTTTCGGGTCGGCTGTTTCGGGCTCCGAAGCGTCGATTCCTAAATTATATTTAATATAGGTCCTCTCCTAAGGGTAAAGGCTTTAATGGGAATTTAATTCTCCTATGTCAGCCTCCTTAGAAGATTGTTCCCTAATTTCATATAAAAGGGAGCCTTCTCCTCTCATTTTCTCTAAGTCTTCTAAAGGTGATCAAGCATCCTCAAAATATCATCAAGAGCAATTCAAGCAAGCTTAGGAGAAAGATTTCAAGCAAGAATTCATCCATTCAAGTATCCATTTTCATGAAGAAGATCCATTGGAGGCCATTGAAGGATTGAAGCCACATAGTGCCCTTTTGGTGATCTCTCCATCCACTTTCCTCCAAGCCTCTTCCAAATCAAGAACCCATTCAAGACTTGGTGTTAGAGATCTACAAGAACAAGATTGAAGACATCCTACATTATAAATTCTAGATCCATTGGTGCTTACATACTTGTGGATTCAAGGATTCGAATCCTCCACAAGGAATTTTACAAGCAAGGTGAATTTGAGCATTTACTTTGTCTATTTTTGCAAATTCAATTACATATATTTGAGGTTAATTCCAAAACTGGGGTTTGACCAAGGCAAACCCCTCCCCCACAATAAACAAACCTCTTTTTCTTGCAGGTACAGGTTCAGGATTATAGTTTTGAGACTAGATTTGTATACCCTTTTTGGAAAACTTTCAGGATGCCCGAACAGAGTCACTTTCAGATCCGTGCAGGTCAGGGTCGACATTATTGGGTCAGGGTTGACATTTGTGGGTCAAGGTCAACCTTTTTCATAAGATGGTGTCCGATCAGAAAACAATTTCTGGGTTTTGTTTGTCTCTGTGTTTCCTTTCCAAATCATACTTTAGTTTTTCCAAAAATAGCCTACAGACCTCAGAAAATAGTGTTCCTTGATCTGCACTATTTTAAGGTTGGTACTTCATCTCATCCATTTCAATTCCTAGAACTATCATATACATTCCTTTTTAAAATGGGAATTTAAGATCTCTCCTCTTTTCTCTCATTTTCGAATGGATGATTCATTTGTGCATTGATCCTTCTTTTGGGTTAATCAATTTGGATCTTTCATTTGTGCATTTGAGGTTAAAAGGAACATCTTATCTTCCCGACACATCACACAAATATCTACATTTTCAAATGTGACATGTTTTCTTATGTTACATTTTGGTGACATCTATTTTATATGTTACAGTAACATTTATAGAAACATTCATGAAAGTTATAGACACATAACACAAGATATAATATCGCAGAAAACTCTTGTTAGGAAGTAAAAACTGCGGTGGTGATGGCACCCACAAAACCTCACTATCTGCGGATTGGAAGGGAGCCAGTTAAGGCTTACAATTTGATCACTTTTGATGATCTACCCTATTAGGAGTATTAATGTGGAGACTTGTTAGGATCTACTAGTTAAGAGTTTTAGCAACACTGATGTAGTGTGCACTCGGTTAAGAGATTTACAATAGGATTGTTAAATCGACCTTCCTTGAAAAGATTTCTTAAGTGTACTACACTTGTTAGAATGTGTACAATATGTATGACCTGACTGTAGGCAATCTATAATTGTTGATCACAGATCCATTAAAGCTTACAGAGTATGAATATCACCTATAGTGATTGATTAATACCTTTTTCTACTTGTCGGTAGCCTTGGTTCTTGTTCTTGAAAACTGATTTGATCTTTGTCTGTGCTTCTGCATGAATTCTCTTGTCTGAACCTTAAATGCTCTCAGAGGCTACAATCATCATCGAACAACATGTTCACAATTGATTGAGCATCTACTTATACAAGTTCTTTGACCTATTCTATAATCATGCATTACAATGTTAACTGTAGATCCAAGGTAAACAACTTGACCTTGATCCTTTAGTTTGCATGTTTTAAATCAGTTAGACTGATAAAAACAATAATAATTACATTGTTTTTACTCAAGTAATGGATTTAAAAACAAATCAAGAATTTAAATATAAAACTTCAGTGATTTATCTGACATGGAAGTCAAATCCACTTTTTTTGAGATGTAACTGACTCTCAGTATCTGATTTTTGGTGTGAACTGAAAGTCTATCGGTGTTCCTTCTTTGAATTGTTCGTTGGGTTCCCTTCATTTGTTGAGTTCCACTCTTGACTGTTTCATCGGGTTGCACTGTTGGTTACTCGTCGGGTTCCTTTGTCTTTTATGTCATCGGTTAACACTAATTAGTGTTGTGTCAGGATGCTTTGTACTTAGCAATATCGATAACCTTGGCGTCGGGTAGTGTTGTGCTCTGTCTGTCGGTGTAGTATTAACCGACGGTGTTTATCATATTTTTCCTTGCATATACTAATGGCAAAATATAATGTCTTCAATCTCCCCCTTTGACATTAGTATCAAAAACTGATATGTGCAAAATACTAAAGTGTTTAGTATATACATTGTGTACATATCCTTGTCATTATATGATTCCCCCTAACTATATGCATCAATATAGTATAAGTATATGTACATGTATACTTTCCTTTGTACTATACATTCCCCTTTTTTGATAATCATGATAAAAATGTACAACTTATAAGTGTAACCACCTGGATTTGGTCTGCTTTGACCATAGACCCTATTTTTCCTAAGTTTGATCATACCCCCAATTATGTCCAGACACTTCTTCAATCGGCTGGCATAAATCATTCGAAACATATTTAATCTCCTAAGTGAATTAATCACTTAATTTTATTAATCACCTTAGCCAATCAAATCCAATCAATTCAAAGTCATACATGGCTAAGGTAATTAATTTAAAAAGGAATTAAATAAATTCCTATTATATTCTAAAAACACTTGCAAAAAGGCCTATCCCCTAGCCTAAATTAATCTAATTAATTGGATATAGTCCTAATTAATTATCCAAAGCAATAAAAATCTTAAATAATTAATATTCCTATTTTTGAATAAATATATTTAATACAATTCATTTCATTAATATTCCCCTAAACCCTAGCCTAACCTATCTCAACCACCTTAACCCTGGGTTCAAACCCATCCCAGCCTATTCCCCCCATGCTAAATCTAATCCTAATCTTAATCATATTCTAACCCACTTCCTAATGATGTCACATTCCTAAATTTGTAATTAGGAACTCAACCCACTCGAGAAAGTCAATTTTCTCAAGCTTGACTCTCTTTAAGTCCACCTTCTCAAGCTTGCTTCTTACACCCTCGACATGCTTCTTAAATGCTCCCATTAATACATTATTGATGGAGATTCCTCAAGCACATGCCTCATGAATGTCTTTGGCATTTATTTCTCTTACACCTCATTAATGGGTTTTACAACTCCATTAATGACCCTTGTCCCCCTCTCTCTCCTCATTTCTTCTATAAATAGAATGATTTTTTGAGCTCAAATGGCCCTGAATTTTAGAATTAAAATGCATTGTTATGCTGTTTAGATTAATTGTCAATTCATATTGCATAGTAGTTTTGATATTTATACATTGTTATTATCATGCTTTTTAGAGCTGATATGCATGTTTAGTGAGCATTTAGACTAGTTTTGCTTCAAATCTTTCATGCTAGGTTGTATATGTCACTAAAAAAAACATAATCTGAGGGCTATTATGTTATTTTTCACACTCCTAGTTAGAAAGCAATAGATCAATTTTAGTGGATTTACATGCTTTACTAACCCTCTTTTCACTAACGTAATGATCTATTGAAGTGTTGTATCGCAAGTAACAGGTGCAATATTTCACACACACATTTCTGGCGCCCATCGTGGGGCCCAATTTCAGATTTGGCTTCATTTCAAACTCATTTTCACCAATTTGTCTTCCCAGATTTTAGGTCCAGGCTCATTTCTAGTAGCAAAAGCTCGCATCTGGGATATGCCCTTGCATCGCAGAAATCTAGGCTCACATCCAGGATTTTCTGGGTCATTTTCAGTATAAGCTCGCATCTGGTCAGCACTCTGTTGCATCTAGTAGTAGAAGCTCACATCTGGTAAGCTACATCATATTCTGTATTTCTAGGATCGCATCTGGTTGAAATTTTTGTGAACTTCATTGCCTAACCCCTAACACTTTAACCAGTTGTTGATTTGGTCTTTTGGCAGCCTAATTAGTGCTTGCAGGTTGCTAATAAAGAAGTAGGAAGACTTGACTAACGTGTGTGTTTGCAGGTGTTTTTAAACTGATTTTATTGCTAACCATTTACAAAGCTTTCAAAACTAAACACATTTTATCAACATTTGTTAAAACAACCAGATTACTATGCTCTTTTCCTTTAAGGAAAATCAGAAAATCAGATGTTGGTTTAACACTTATGAAGGAATTTGGAGATAAATGATCAAGACAAATTCATCGTTTAATTCAATTTTGGATCAGTAATTGAACAACACAAATCACCTGATATTGTGGGTAATTGAACAAGCAAATCTCATTGTCTAAGTTTGGAATGAGAAATTGAACAAGCAAATCATCTAAATTTGGGGAAACTGAACAAAACAAATTTACTTTCACGCATCATGTTTTCATAAAATAGGAACATCTTAAATTAGGTACAACATTGCTTGAGGGAACGAACTGTTTGATTAAAAGTGTTTTGGGAGAAAATGGCATGGATTAGGAGAGTACGCTCTTCTTCTTTTGAAGAATCAGAAATCTAGACATCCTATGCTCGCCAATCTTTTGTATGCTTATTTAACAGTAGAGGGCCTGTCGGTTGAGGAAAAAATCTCCCAGGAATGACCCAAGTGAGGATAGGTTTTACGCCAACCCTTCCAACTCACTATAAATAATTGCTTCCTTGCAGGCCAAAGCCTCGGAAGACAGAATCGGTTTTATTCCTGGAATTTTGACATCATTCCTTGGACATGCTTGGGTATGTGTAGAGTGGAGCTGCTTGAATCTTGCTTGCGAGACCACATATTTGAGTACTCATAGGGCTATACACCTCAATTTTTCCTTGTGAAATTCTCTGGGAGACGGTTTTGAATGGATTGACCCATCATAAACAAACGAACTTCATAGACAAACTACCTAATTCATCTCCAAAAGGGTGATAATCCTTGTGCAAGGCAAAAAGTAAGTGCCCCAATAAACTCGTCATATCGTGCCCTCACTTGCGTTTGGAGTCAGCTAATACAACATCATGACTGGAGCCATTGTGTGCTTGGTGATGGTTGTATTCTAATTAGCATTGGAGTGTGTACCTAGGTCAACGAGCAAGGATTTTCATCCTCCACCTAGAAAATAGGGCGTAAGGATGTGTTTGTTCCCCTAACAATGCAAATCTGGTTGATGTATCTGAAAGATCACTAACAAGATAACACCTTCAAAACAAGCAAAAAAATTCAATCCTTGATCTACATGTGTTTTTCACTCACCAACAAGTCTCCAAACATGATCACGGATCAAACAAACTTCACGCACTTTCAAGACAAAATTTTCAAAACTGACAAGATCTGACAAAGACATCAGAAACTTGCATCCCAGATTTCCTGGCCTGTATCTAGTATCTTGGCTTGCATTTAGTGTGCTTCATCGTATCTATTCAGTACATCATCGCATCTAGGGTTAAAGCTCGCATCTTGGGCCATTAGAACCCTGCATACTATGTTTCCTGACTCGCATCTGGGAGCTCGCATCTAGGACAGTGGGAACTTGCAAATTAGTTTCTCAAAAAAACTTAGTAGATTTGGATCCCCTTTTAGCTCTTTAGTCTTTCCCTGTTGTCTCTTCTGGTCTCCCTGTTGCTGTGTCAAAACACTTTTTCAGACAGTTTCTCGCAATCAATCTCAATATGTGTGGTCTATCCGCTTCTTACAACAACTTGATTCCCAGCTCACTATCAGGGCATTCTAACCCCCTGATGCTGGAATCATTTACTTTCACCAAAACACAAATGACACTTCCACCTAGACACACTCACTTGGATGATTCAAGACACTACCTGACACTATTGGGAAATGTTGACAAAGTTGAGATCCAACTTCATGGTTAACACAAGATGTAACAAGTACACTTCTAAAGAATCAGAAGTACTTTCGAGATCACTACACTTCCAAAGAGGAGAAACATCTCACAATTCCCTACTCAATTTAGACTCTCCAGCAATGGACAGAGACACTCACGAATGGAGTGAGGCTTTTGAGGAATATGACAATAACAAAAACCAAAAGCACAAAGATATCGATGAAGATGAAGAACCCACATTTGACCGTCCTATATTTGAATCAGGCAGTGAGGAAGACATCATTGAAGAAGAGTACAATAAACTCAAACAGAGCAAGAAATTCCAAAAGACAATGGAAAAGATGATTAGTGAAGATAAAGAGAAATACTTTCTCCATCTAGCATCCACTGGCGTAAAGTTACCTAGGGACTATGATGTGGAACAGCTAAGAGAGAAAGGGGTATCAACTCCTATCTCTATTCTCACCAAGAAACTCACCTTGATGCAAACTGAACTTACAAATCTCAAATAGGAGAAGGCTAAGCCTAAAATGAAATACTCTTTGGACTCCATTTGTCCATTTCCTTTTGATAAGAGTATTACTATGGTTCCATTTTCTCCCAACACGGTAAGGCCAAAGTATGACAAATATATGGGAGAGACTGATCCAGATGACCATGTGAGAGAGTTTTGTGCTCTTAGCATAGAATACATGCATGAACCTACGTACCTCATGTGACTCTTTCCAAGAAGTCTAGGAGGTAACACCATGGAGTGGTTCTCAAAACTAAACCCTAAGGTTAAGACTTTTGAGGAATTTATTCAATGATTTATCCAACATTACTCATATAACATACAACATGATGTGACTATGATGGATCTGTGTAACACTAAAAAAAATACTGGCGAATCATTTACACACTTCCTACAAAGGTGGAGGAAAATATTTGCACAATATTCAAGAGCTATTCCCGAATCTGAGAAAATGGAAATCTTTGTCAATAACTTGGTACCTAAATTGAACTATGCATTACGAATGCAAGACTCCCCTAGCTTCGATAGGATGATCAAGAATGCCTTCCATATCGAAGAAGTCATGGTTAAAAAGGGAGAAATCACTCTTCAAAATGAAAACAAATCTACCAACTCTAACTCCAAGCCTAAGTGGTGGAAGCAAAATAAAAATGTTGTCAATGATGGAGTAGTAAATGCATCTAATATTAATCCTAAACCCAAGGTGTTCAATCTGACAAACAACATGCAAGCAAGCAAAGATGCCAAGGTAACAACCTCCATACCTAAGGAAAACAATGATAATGGCAAGGGTCGACCATGGACTTCCAAGCCTCAACGAATGTTCACTCCTTTGGGAGAGCCTCTTGAAACCATTCTAAAGACCCTATTAGACAACAAGGTTCTCACAATCCTAGATTCAAAACCATAAGAGCCAGAAGTCAAACCCAGATGGTGGGATGACAATTCATATTGTGTTTTTCACAAAAACAAAGGACACAAGACCAACAATTGTCTTAAACTCAAACATATTATCCAAGACCTTATTGAAGGAGGAAAGATCAAGGTAGATGGACACACTACCAATGAAGACCATACAACATTTAACAAATTGTTCCCTAATTACGAGAAAGGGGAAGCATCTAAAGGAAAAGATAATGAAGTAAACTACACCTACTCCAATAATGATAATGTGATCAACATGCTAGATGTCAAAACTGAATCAATTAATGCGATCATGATCAAAGGTGTTAAAGACACATCTTTCCAATCGAATGTAGTAACTCAGAGTCAGGCGCAAGTTACGATCAAAGGACCTAATTCCTCATCAAAACCAGCAGCAACTTCCAAAGTGCCTATTGTTACTATCCTCAAACCAACAGTGACAAAGCAAACTATTACTATTCCTGCAGCAAAGTATGACTTGGTGGGTCAATTACAATGAACCTCTGCTAAAATTTCCATCTTTGAGTTGCTTAAAATATCCACAGTACATAGGGAAATTCTCGAACAAGCTCTACATGCCACAAATGTACCAAAGGACCTTGATATAGACAAATTCTAAGCAATGGTTAACCGCATCTCAACACCGCATTACCTATCTTTTTCTGAAGAGGATGATAAATCATTGAGACATCCACATAATCAAACCCTTCATATCAAAGTCCTGATTCATAAATCTCATATTAGACGTGTATTGATAGATGGAGGCACAGGATTGAATATTTGTACCCTTAATCTAATCATGAAACTAGGTCTCTCAGAACAGACTATTGATTCTAGAATCAAAATCACTATCAAAGCCTATGATGAGGAAGAAAGATCCTCTAAAGGTCTTATTGTTCTACCCATCATAATCATGCTAGTTGAAAGGAATGTCATAAGTCAAGTTCTGGATCTGCCCTTGGCCTACAACATCTTGTTGGGGAGACCTTGGATCCACAAAATGCAAGTTGTACCATCTACCTATCACCAGTGTATCAAATTCCCACATAATGGGGTGGAGGTAACAATCTTGGCAGATGCCAATTATACTTGTAACAATATTAAGGCGGGCAGTATGATTCCACATAACAAGGAAGCGATGGATGAGATTGCCCCTGAGACTACCAAAGACATGGTGATGAAAAGCTTTGGAAAGACCTTAAAACTTGAAGAAACAGGTATGGGAGAGTACAAGCTAGACATGATTCCATCATTAACAAAATTACCAGTATCACCAAGATCTTATGGGAAACCATCCTCATCATTCACACCTACTGCATCTAAAAAACCAGAAGTCCACAAATCAACTGGCATGGTTAAGGCATCCACATATTCTTTAGATAACACAGAAGAACAGGCAGTCTTGGACTGGCTTTACAAGGGAGAGCCAAAGGAAGCTGAGGTAAAACATGTAGAAATATCCCCAGAATAGTATGGTAAAGGATACGACCTCCTCAAACAAATGGAATACAAAGGAAAAGGACCTCTAGGCAACACAGGAAAAGGACTTATTGAACCTGTACACATGGAATTTAGGAATACCAAGGACAAAACAAGACTAGGTTTTAATAATGAATCTGACAAACCTGCTTCAAGAGATAGTCTGGTCTCTGACAAAGGGAGTGATGAAATAGAAGAGATAGAACTAGAACCATGGTCCTATGAAAGATTATTACATGTTGGTATGGAGAATCCTGAATATCAAGGAGAGCGATATATACCAAGCTTTGAAACACCACAAGACATTCACATACCTTTATTAACACAAGCTCCCATTCAAGAGGTAGGAGAAATGATAGAAGATGATCCAGAGGTACCATTAATAGCAACAACTACTGAGAGTACATCCCGACAACATGATTCACATCCTAACTGGGGGCAGTTAGTCACAATCACACATGTCCTTGATTTACCACACTTTGATCCACAGGTGGCTAATTGGGTACATCAGATAACTATTGTTGAATACTTAAACAGGTTTGATGATGAAGTAACTCACTCTCATGATTATGAATGGGATGAACTATATGTCACCACAGAGGACATTGAAATAGATGTGATTCACATGTTTGCAACTCCATCAACACCCCGTGAACATTCTGACACTACTCCCAACAATGTTGATATTCATGAAGCAGAGGAGGATTTCCTTCCCCCAATCATTGATGGAGAGATTGGTGTTCTCATAAGTCTAGAATAACTTCAGAGGCGACAAGCAAGAAGCCTCCTTTATGGAGAGATGAAGATGAAAGTTCCACTGACGAGTCACGAGAGTTTGATCCACATATAACTAACAACGACCCTTTTAATGATGATCTAACTCTTATTGATCTAAACATCGAAGAACTTAACTTAATAGAACATGTCATGTTAGTTAATAGTCTTGACGCTAACGCGATGCTGTCCTTCCCAAAATTTGACTCCTTATCTTTGATAAACCCAGATCTAATTGATTGGACTAAGACAGATCCTACTCCTATCCTAGACTTTCCTAATGAATATACTTTGGCTTTCTATCTAAACGCTTGTGAACCTTACCCTTCTTCCACCAATGCAAGGAGCGTGAACATGTCACAGGAGGATATCAAGTTTCTCAGTCAAAAATTGAAAAATAAAAAGAAGAAAAGAACTAATGGTGAAAACCACATTGTGGCAGTATCAGATTCTAAAATAGTAAAAATAAAAGACGTATCTAATGGTGAAAACATCTCAGAGGCGCCAAAGGATGAGATTCTTGATATCCTCCCAAGCACTTTCAAGAAATATCTTCGGTACTGATAGAACCAACAGAACCAGTTAACTTGGGCATGACTAAAGTCCCTCAAATTGTTCACCTAGCACAATCTTTGTCAGAAGAGGAAAAGGTACAATTTACTGAGTTCCTGAAAGAGAAAAAGATCAACTTTGCATGGTCTTATACTGATATGCCTAGACTAGATCCTGAAATTATAATGCACCATTTATCTATAGCTCCTAGGATCAAACCCGTGAAATAGAAAATAAGAAAGATGCATCCTCATGTTGCATTATTGGTAAAAGCGGAACTAGAAAAATTATTGAAGGCTAGATTCATTAGAGTTATTGCTTACACTGCATGGATCTCTAATGTGGTCCCTGTATCTAAATCAGATAAATCTATCAGGATCTGTATGGACTTCAGAGACTTAAACAAGGCATGTCCTAAGGACAATTTTCCACTACCTAATATTGATATGATCATAGACCTCATAGTAGGCTACCAAATGTACTCATTAATGGATGGTTTCTCAGGCTATAACCAAATTAAAATTGCTCCTAAGGATCAAGAGAAGACCGCATTTACATGTGCTTGGGGAACCTTCTACTGGAACGTCATGCCATTTGGGTTAAAGAATGCAGGTGCTACATATCAAAAAGCAATGACTACTATATTCCATGATATGATGCATAAAAACATGGAGGATTACATGGATGACACCTTAGCTAAATCAAAAGAATGAAATACACATATTGATGAGTTGAGAAAGATCTTGGATCGTATGGAACAATTTCAACTCAGACTCAATCCCAAGAAATGTGCCTTTGGGGTCCAATCAGGAAAACTCATAGGATTTATTGTCTCAGAAAAAGGATTTGAGGTAGACCAAGAAAAAGTCAAAGCTATACTAGAAATGACTCCTCCACGCAACATCAGTCAAATGAGGAAACTACAAGGGAGACTCCAGTCAATCAGGAGGTTCATGTCCTAACTTGTGGATAGAGCGCAACCCTTTACCAAATTACTACACAAAGGGGTCACCTTCAAATGGGATGAACATTGTGAAGCTAACTTCAAAGAATTAAAAGAGTACCTAGCTACTCCTATTCTTATGGCACCCATTCATGGCAAGCCATTACTCCTATATATTTCGACTACAACTACATCACTAGGAGTATTGCTGGCACAAGAAGATGAAACTAAGAAAGAAAGAGTGATCTACTACATCAGTAGAACACTAGTGGCTTATGAACTCAATTACAACATTATTGAGAAAGCATGCTTAGCAGTTGTCTTTACATCACAAAAATTGAGGCTTTACATGTTGTCACATATGGTAAGGCTCATTGCAAAGATAGATCCTTTGAAGTACCTCCTCAACAAAACAACATTAACAGGACATCTGGCAAAGTGGGTCCTAATCCTAAGTGAATTTAATATTGAGTACGTATACAAAAGAGTTATTAAAGGACAAGTCCTCGCAGATGAACTAGTTGATTCACCACTCCAAGATGATGAACCTTTAAGAATTGAGTTCCCTGATGAGACAATTATGCATCTAACTGAGTATCCACTGAAGATGTACTTTGATGGTTCTTTCATGCAACAAGGCTCTGGAGCAGGGGTTCTATTCATAACTCCTCAAGGCTACAAGATACCCAAGTCCTACAAATTGATGTTTTCATGCACAAACAACATTTCTAAATATGAAGCATTGGTAAACGGTCTTAAGCTTGCTATGGAGTGGAAGATTGTAGAGTTACATGTGTATGGTGACTCCCAGCTCATTATCAATCAAGTCAATGGAGATTATCAGATGAAAGATGAGAATTTGATGCCCTACAGACAACTGGTTGATGACCTAAAGAAATACTTCATCTTCATCACATTCTAGCAGATACCCAGAATGGAGAATAAGGTTGCAGATGCTATGGCTACCTTGGCATCCATGTTACAACTGGAGGAGCATAAATTCCTCTATGACTTCTTGGTGGAAGAATTATCCTATCCGGCCTTTGATACCCTTCAATACCAAGTAATTTGTACTTTAACCACCCAAGACCAATGTCGGTATGCTAAGATCATTGCTTACCTAACAGACCAAACTATCCCCAATGATCTATCCAGAAATAAAAAATGAGCCTTGATTAGGACAACATCACATTATGTCCTCATTACTAATAACTTATATAGATGAGGTGTCGATGGTACACTTCTTAGATGTTTAGAACACAAAGAGTCAGACTGTGCATTAAAAGAAGTCCACAAAGGTGTATGTGGATCACATTCAAACGACTTTTCACTAGCAAAGAAACTGCTTAGAGTAGGCTATTATTGACCTACAATGGAAAAGATGCTATTCAATTTTCCAAAACCTGTCATAAATGCAAAACATATGGAAATCTTATACATGTTCCTACCAGAGAACTTATGCCTTTCATAACACATTGGCCATTTCAGCAATGGGCCTTTGACTTGGTTGGACAAATATATCCTAATTCTTCAAATGGACACAAGTTCATCATTACGGCCACTGAGTATTTCAAAAAGTGGGTCGAGGTCATGCCACTAATCAAAGCCACTGGCAAACAAGTGGCTATGTTCACTCTAAACTACATTATCTATAGATATGGGATACCCTCTTCAATTGTAACAAATAATGGGGGCAAATTTAAAAACCAAGACATTGATGACCTTTGTGAACAGTTTCACATTACTCAACATTGCTCCTCAATCTATTATCCTTAAGGTAATGGACAGGCTAAGGAATCTAACAAGAATATTCTCAAGATCCTACACAGAACTGTGAGTAAGTCTGGCAGAGACTGGCATTTACAACTAAATCTGGCACTATGGGCCTACAGAACAAGCATCAAAACACCAACTGGAGCCACGCTATTTGCTCTAGTTTATGTCGCTGAAGTAGTACTACCTATTGAGGTTGAAATCCCATCTTTGCAGATATCTTTACAAGGTCTTTTTACTGATGAGCAATACCGCATTCATTGGGTGAACTCTTTAGACTTACTTGATGAGCGCAGACACTAGGCATTCAATCATCTGAAGGTGTACCAAGCACGAATGTCCAAAGGGTACAACAAGAAGGTCAAACCATGACAATTTAAAGTAGGGGATCTCATCCTAAAGGAGAACCCTAAGAACCAACCTAATAGAGAACAAAAAGGAAATTTTGAACCGAACTAGTTGGGACCTTATGTTATCACTGCTACTTTTGGGACTTGAGCCTATCAACTAGCTACACCTTAAGGAGACATCCTTCCGGATCCTATCAATACTCTACATTTGAAGCCATTCTACGCTTAATATTTAGATAACAGAGCCTGTGCAGTGAAATAGTTCTCAAAAAATACCAAAAACATTCAAAAAATTGATCTTGAAGAAATTCCAAAAATAGTGGAAAAAGTACTGAAGAAAGGTATCCCTGGTGAAAACTTGGCAAACAGGTGCCTTGATACTACAAAAACATTCAAAAAAAACAAAAATAGCAAAAAAATTGAAAAAGAGAAAAGTGCCTTGATGAAAACTGGTAAAACAGGCATCTTGGTAGAAAAAAAAAGTTTTTCCAAGTGGTGAAAACCTGGCAATCAGGCTTCACTTGTATTCTGCACTCTATCTATCAATACATTGCCGATACTAAGCCTTCACGATTACACCTGTGCTAAAAGTTGACTTTGTTTCCTTCCAAAAATCTTATCCTTGCTTGGCATTTGTCTGCATTTTTGTCTTAGGATCAAGTCATTTTGCACTAGGGGCATCTTTTTCCAGTATGTTAGGTTGTGTCTGCTAGGTCGTCATAGGATGGTTTGTCTTGTGATATGATACTTCTCGATACTTACGCTAAACTATCACTTTTACGAAAAAAGGATGACACAAACATTGCACTAATGGTGTTCCTAAGACCTACATTAGATTACAAAAAGGAAACGATGATTCTAATCAGACATGGAACATATTGCTTGAATTACACCTTTTGATTGATGAATCTCTACTGTGCTTGAAAAATGAATTGCTAGTATTTCTCAATACTACTTAAACACAGTATGATCTTGGTTTGAATATAACTCTTTTATGCACTGATGATGTTTTAACTAGGGGCATTTAAGCAGTTATAAATTTTATTTGATATATTCACAATTGATGGTTGTTATGTCTCCTGAGTTACTCCATGACATCTGCGCAAAGACAAAGAGTCGCAAGGACAGGGGGCATAACATTTTCTTGGTTTTCTGCATATGGTTATTGTTCCAAATGATCCTATAAATTTCACCTAACTTGGATGTTTATGGTAAGAGTTGCCACCATGAGTGGATAGCCGCATATATCTCGATCTTTGTTATGTGTAAACTATGGTGAGGTTGAGACAATTTCCTTGTGTGTTTTCTAAATTCAGATTCTCATTAAAGTATATGAAGCATAATGTACCCAAGGATATGAATTTTCAAGGTCATTGCGGGTCCAATATCTTACCTTACACAGATTCTAATATAATAAAAGGAAGGTGACTAACTTGTTATTCTGGCTTTTGTGCCTTAATGCCTAAGTCTATTTCTGACATTTCATCCAATAAACATAGTATTCATACTTTCATAATATCAGTGGGTATTAGTGATTGTTGTACTATCAGGTAGTATCCATTCTGAAAAGTTCCCAATGATGATAAAAATGTTACAATATCTACAAATCAGTGACAAGTCCTAAGAGTCTGCATGTAGCTGCATTTAGAGATTGCATGATGCATTTTTGAAAGAAACACAACATAAAAAGGACTTGAGCTCAAAATCATTTCTATTTCTTGATTCATCCTAAATCCAAGTTAATTACATAATCTATGATTCCCAAAATCTTTGATCTATTAGGAATGAAATTGAACTCACATTTTCACGTACTTAACTTGGTACTCTTGTGTTTTCTCAAAAACACACCTTCTTTCTTTCACTTCTTCTAATCTATCCTTTCTTTTCCTACACGTTCCTGCAAGTGATACATCATTTTAAAAGAGGGATCTTATTTATTTCCTTCAATTCCGTTCTCGAGGGGGCATGATCACACTATCATCAATCAAATTCTTGCTTGAAACAACATTAAAATGACTTTGTTATCAAACAACTAGGGGCATGACAATTTCCTTGACTAAGTCAAAAATGTTGGATAGAAAGCTTTGGTTCTCATAATATGTATATATTGTTTTTCCTCATTTTAAAAAGATTCTTATTAAGCTCCTGGCAGCTTCATACTAACTTTTGGACAACAACCAAGTTCGAAATCAGTATTATCAAATCTTTGGACGACAACCAAGTTTAGAATTGGTATCTTTAAAATATTTTATTGACCTTTAGACAAAAACCAAGTTCAAATTCAATTCTATCAGTTTATTTCATTCAAGTGCGAGACTGATCTCATCTGGTATTTCGTTCGATCATGAGAGAAATTCTCAAACTTTCTGAAGTCAACATCAAAAACTTTCTTTGAATCAATGCGTTGCTCGCACATCAATTCAAAGAGGGGCAAATGTAACCACCTGTATTTGGTCTTGTTTGACCATAGACCCTATTTTCCCTAAGTGTGATCATACCCCCAATTATCTCCAGACAACTCTTCAATCAGCTGGCATAAATCATTCAAATCAGATTTAATCTCCTAAGTGATTTAATCACTTAATTTTATTAATCACCTTAGCCAATCAAATCTGATCAATTCAATTCAAATTCATACCTGGCTAAGGTAATTAATTTAAAAAGGAATTAAATAAATCCTTATTATATTCTAAAAACACTTGCAAAAAGGCATATCCCCTAGCCTAAATTAATCTAATTAATTCGCTATAGTCCTAATTAATTATCTAAAGCAATAAAAATATTAAATAATTAATATTCCTATTTTTGAATGAATATATTTAATATAATTCATTTCATTAATATTTCCCTAATCCCTAGCCTAACCTATCTCAACCACCTTAACCCTGGGTTCAAACCCATCCCAACCTATTCCCCCCATGCTAAATCTAATCCTAGTCTTAATCCTATTCTAACCCACTTCCTAATGATGTCACATTCCTAAATTTGTGATTAGAAACTCAACCCACTTGAGAAAGTCAATTTTCTCAAGCTTGACTCTCTCTAAGTCCACCTTCTCAAGCTTTCTTCTTACACCCTCACCATGCTTCTTACATGCTCCCATTAATGCATTATTAATGGAGATTCCTCAAGCCCATGTCTCATGAATGCCTTTGGCATTTATTTCTCTTACGCCTCATTAATGGGTTTTACAACTCCATTAATGACCCTTGTCCCCCCTCTCTCTCCTCATTTCTTCTATAAATAGAATGATTTTTTGAGCTCAAATGGCCCTGAATTTTAGAGTTAAAATGCATTGTTATGATGTTTAGATTAATTGTGAATTCATATTGCATAGTAGTTTTGATATTTATGCATTGTTATTATCATGCTTTTTAGAGCTAATATGCATGTTTAGTGAGCATTTAGACTAGTTTTGCTTCAAATCTTTCATGTTAGGTTGTATATGTCATTGAAAAAGGCATAATCTAAGGGCTATTATATTATTTTTCACACTCTTAGTTAGAAAGCAATAGATCAATTTTAGTGGATTTACATGCTTTACAAACCCTCTTTTCACTAACGTAATGATCTATTGAAGTGTTGTGTCACAAGTAACAGGTTCAATATTTCACACACACAATAAGTTGTCAAAAATGTGCAACTTACAGAGTGTCAAGTATGTGGGAGTGACTGTTCTTGATATCTTCCATCATTTTCTCCCATTTCTCTTTGAGGATTTCCTGTGCCATGTGCTCTAGTGCAATCCTGGCATGCATATCATAAATGTTGTCTAAGACAGACATTTCTGGGGTGGAAATAAGTGTTCTTGCCTGTGTCATATGGTGTTGCAGTAATGTGAGAGTTGGTAAAAGTTGAGCTTGAAGCTCATTCACCTCATCTCTAAACTTTGTTTCTGCAATCTGAATATCCTGTCTCAGCTTCCTAGCTTGCTTGAGCTGTTCATGGTGCAATTTGATTGCATCTTCAGTGTTTGTGAGACCTTGTGCACTAGCTTGAAGATCAACATTAATTTGTGCTATCTTTTCGGTATACTCCTTGGTGAGTTGATCCAACGTGCACAAATTTTGAATTAAGGCTATAGCTTCTGAAATTATAGGGTCCAATGTGCTTACCAGTTTAGATAGCTTCACCTTGTTCAGTGTCACTTCTTGGCTTATTTTATCTGCTCACTTGAATTCAAATTTCTTCTCAAGACTTTCTTCTATAGCCTTTTCAACATCTATATTTTGAGATGTGATAGCATCAGTGAGAACCACTAATTGATCAAGTATGGAAGTTGTTTGATCAACATTTGTTCATGTACAATTTGCTAGAGGATTCCTTTTGCAACATCGAGTACCTTTGATTATTTTTTGGCCTTTCTCAGCTTATCTTGGATAGCTTTCCTTTCACAAAGTCTAGTATGCTTTGTTAACTTAGTAGGATCCAATGTTCTAGGATCACATACTAGAATCTCAATTATTTCATTCAGAGTGACTAGATTTTTGATCTTGCTCTTATGTTTCTTCCTTGAGACTTGTGTAGAAGTAGATGTATGAACTACCATTGCTAGTTCATTTGTTTTCTCTAAGGTGCTCGGTGAAGGCTTTGTAGATGAAACTTCTTGTGCCTTCTGCTCGGTGCTCACCTGTCAGTTAGGTGAAGACATCTCTTCATCAACCTTGGGTGTATCAACAGATTTCTTTTGTGGATCATCTGTATTTTCTTCTTCACTTTTCTCCTTCTTCTTTTCCTCTTCTACTTGTTTTTCTCCTTCTTTATTCTGATCAGTAGACTTGTCTTGATGATCATCGATAGCAGCTTGTTCTACAGTTGTATCTTTGGATTCATCTTTTGTATCCTTTGTTTCTGCATCACCCTTGTCTTTAGGTATGCTTGTATCTGTAGTAGATCCTTCTCGTCCTTCTATCAGATTGATGGCATTCATCAATACTGGCATATTGTTCTGTGTGCTCACATGTGTTTCATCTATAGTTGTGTCATGTTCGTGCTCACATGTGTTGCATCTATAGTTGTTTCATGTTTGTCGATTTGAGCTTGTTGAACAGTACCTTCATCATTTTGAATTTGTTCTACAGGGTCCAATCCTTTTATGTCAATGATTGAAGTGTCTGGTCATGTCTCATCAGCAACATCTATGTCCTTATTTCCTAGTGTCTTCAATGCTTGTTGCTTTTCTTGATCCTTAAGAGATATGAATATTACATCATCATCCTTCTTTGGATCCTTATCAGAATTATAGTGAGTAATATCTTGAATGTCAAGATCATCCATGACTTTATCTAAGTCAATGGGCTCAGTATCTTCCATATTATCCAAAGAAATGTGCTCTAGAATTGGTTTTTCTTTCTGCTCCTCTATATGAGGTGTCTCGATGAGAAGTAATGGATTCTCACAGCTTGTTGATTCTGCAGGTAGATCAAGAATTTCTCTCCATTTAGCATCTGTCATGCTGTCAAGCTCTATGAGCTTACCTTGTAACACCTTGTAGGCTCTTATCTTTTCCACAAATTTATTGGAATTCTTTTTCATCATTTATTTTATCTCTTCCAATTTGGATTCAGGAGGCATGAGTGTTACAAGTATCCTCTCCCTTGCTTCCTTTTCTGAGTGCAAAGCATAAGACCATCATTCTGAAATTATGCCACTCAGTTCTTTGGGTATTTTGTTAGAAAAATCAACTGGTACATATTTGAACCTAACCATAGACTTGATTATTGCATCTTCTATTTTATTTTGGTCCTCGGGCTCCAGTTTTACCCATTGTCTGATTTTCCTATTAGTCATGGTACCTATTGTAGCAATTGAATCAATAATCTTATCAATTGTTTGAGGGGTTAAGCTCTTCTTAGCTTCTTCAGGCTCATCCTGTTTTGAGTCTTCAAAGTCAGCTTTGGTTCTGATGAGTCTTCTCCTCCTTTTGGTAGGTGTTTACTTATTTTTTTTATGCTTCCTCTTATAGGTCCTCACTTGACTTTTCTTAAGAGGTGTAGTATCTTTCTTTGTAGTTTGGCTCCTTGTCCTCTGAGCTACTGTAGTCCTTGGTTTCTTGGTTGGAGGTGGAGGCACATCAGACTCTGTAGCTTCAAAATTTTCTACTTGCTTATCTTCCTCTTCACCGATGGACTCTATCCCTCAGTGTCCTCTTTTTGTTCTTTCTCCTCCTCATTTACCGACAACAACTTCTCAAGATTCTTTACCATCTTTTTTTTTCTTATTGACAGTCTTCTTTATGACTAGGCCTATTTTTATTTTAGTCTTGGCTTCTTCATATGTTCCAAATCTTTGTTGCTTACTGTCAAGTGGTTCATTCAACAGTGCATCAATTGCATTTGTTGCTTGATCTATGTTTATCTCATAGTCAAGTGGTGGTAATCAGACTGTCCTTGGTACAACTAGCTTAATATGAGTAAAATATGAATCCACCATAAAACATATCTCTTCCTTATGCTTTTCAATTAACTGTTTAGGGATCCTTACTCTCTCCATCATCTTTTCCTTGAAATCAAGGAAGTATTCACTCATCACTGAATCAAAGTTGTCACCTAGTGACTTGAGAAGGTCATTTATTTGTAATGTGACTGGCTTGGTGGTGTCCCACTTCACTTTGCCAATTGAAGGAAATTATTCTTGAAAATAAAAGGATATACACATTATAAGTGAGCCAAACTTACATGTGTTTGTCTTGGTAGACCTAATTTTTGTCATATTTTCATCAAGTTACTTAAGTAGGATCTCACATAGATCCATTTGTATTCCTTTCATGACAATCTTGTAAGCTATGCTTACTGCTATTGATGCTATGTTGTTTAGCCTGCTAGCTTGAAAGATTTTGTACCCTATGACACATGCACCGAACCTTAGTTCCTCATTGGCGATGGTATTCACCTTAGGTCCTCGGTTATCCCATACATCATTGGTGAGTTTCTTAACTTTTGGTCGAGAGGGATGCTTGTGATATTTTGGTTTTTTGGTTATAGGGTAACTTGTTATAGCATGTATTACATCCTTTGTAATCTATTTGGTTTCATCCAACCATAAGTTCTGATCATGCATTCTTCTTAGTACTAACCGAATCCAGTCGGTTTTGAAAAACTCAGGAAATATAGGGCATTTGTTATCCCTTTTACTTGAAAGTGCTTGTGTTCTTCCTTTAGGTTCCCTTGATCATCACATAGCTTCTTATAAGCTTGATCTATCTCCAGATCACCAATCTCAACGATCTTGCAGTGGATATATGATCTAATGTCTTCTATCAACAAAACCCTAGGTGGGATTTTTGAGAATGTGCCAAAATCATCAGGTTGCGAGGCAACCTCTGTACATATCTTGTATTTTGGTTCCACACAAGTGCTATTCTTGATTAACTTAACGACATTCTTCTTTTCATTCTTCAATTTGGCTGTTCTTGAAGTCGTTGCCATTGTGTTTCAAATTTAGGGATTTTTTAAAAATAATAACATATTTCATGGTACACTTGGTACTTACTTCAATCTGTGTAGCTTGTGAGTGATCAGTTTGGAGTGCATTGGATCGAGTCGAGGATGCTCTGCTAACTGCTCTATTTTTTCTCTGCTTTGTTTTCTCAATTCGTGTGTGAAGAATGAAGTGCTTTCATCAAGTATTTATAGACTTTTACCCTAAGTCTATCATAAATTCTCAACAACTCATCAATTCATGAAGATGGAGTTTGTTGGTTAAACTCTCAAACAACATTCTCGGTGTTGACAGGATGCTTGGGATAGCTGTAAAGATTGTTGCTTTCACCGACAGATCTTGGTGTAGTGTCAAGACAACATTGTAACTTTGCTTCCTTACCGATGGGTGTCAGTTTACATTAGCAACTTAGCCTTTTTATGTGTTGACCAATGATTCTTGGTAAGTGTAGACAGCTCATCCTTTTATGTTCACCAATGATTTTTGGTATGTGTTTACCAATGGGGTTGTTTTCTCAGAATTATAACAAGTAACATAATATGCTTCTTTATTCATGCATATTTTAACTATCTATCAATTTGTATAATGGAACTAATGCAAAATATGACTTGGTATAGTGCAGTTCCATACTTACTTGTTCATCTTTTATGCGGGGGTGGTGATGTTACCAGATCCATGGGATGAGGTGTCACCAACTGCATTTCTTGGTCCAGCTTCCTCAATGGTTGAAGCTTTCCTCCACATTTGCTTTCTGATTTTCTTGATGTCTTCAATGGTGTTACTATTTGCAAAAGTGGTGGTTTCTGTTATTCGGTCTCTGCAGTCCTTCTTTAGATGTCCAACCCTATGATAGTGTAAACATGCCATTCCAGGGTTGGTCCAGCCTCTAGACCTTTTGGTCCATGTTCTCATGCAGTTTGTAGCAATGTGACCATATCTACCACATGCTGTGCAGTTTATCCATGTATTGTAATCCCAAACATATGAATTTACCGGCTCTTCTCAGTTTATATGCATTTTCTTGATTTTTGGATTTCCATGCTTCAATTTTCTTCTTCCTGCATTCAAGAGATGTGTGCCCATGCATTTTGCAGGTAGGAAAATACTTGTCCATATAGGTTTCCTTCTTTGGTTCTTTCACCTTTGATTTACATTCATATGCTTTATGTCCTTTCTTGCTACAATTATAAGAATGTCCTATGAATCTAAATGTGGATTTAGGAATACCTTTTTCTTTGCTCCTACAAACATTTGAGGTGTGGCCTTTCTTTCCACAGTGATTGCATGTCAGCTTCCTTGGTCTAGGATTGATGTAGGCATCTTTTGGATTAGCTTCATTTGATGACTCTCCATGCTTGGTGTACCCTAGTCCAATGTTGGTGTTGGGTCTTCTTTGTGCATTCAAGAATTCATCCATCCTTTTTGTACTTTATTCAACTCTCTTAATCATGTCATTATGTTGTTGCTGAATTCTAATCTTATGCTTTAGTTTTTCATTCTCTTCTCTTAGTTCACCGATACTCTGTATTCTTTCAATGAGTTCCATATTCATTCTATTTGCTTCTTGACTCATAAGAATAATCTGATTTTTTAATCTCATGGTGATGCTCTGTAAGTCTTTGTATCTCAGACTCTTTTTCTTGTAGCTTTTCTATGATCTTTCTTCCGTCATCAATAGCTAGTGTTCTTTCTTGTTCATCCTGCCTAGCATTGTTCATGACATTAATCATCCTTACCATCTGTGTCTCTTGACCAATTTTTAGAGATTTGACTTGTCCAACAAATGTAGATTGATTTCAGTTAGGCTTGTGATGCTTTCTTCTGATGTATCTGATGCTTTTCTTGTATTTGATCCTGAAGACTCAAAGAAATCTGGAATCTCTTCGATAATCTGTCTCATTACAGTGAGATGTCATATTCTTTCTTTCATCCAGCAACTATCTCATGTTGATTCTAGCTTCTTCATAATGTTCATAGAACATATGAATTTCAAACCTTTTATTCTCAATATTTTTATCAAGTATGTACTTCTCCATTGTATGATCTTTTCTCTTAAGCCTTTAAGCTTTCCAAGAAGAGACTCAACTCTGATACCAATTGTTGGGATTAATGGGAAGTAGTACTAAGAGGGGAGGGGTGAATCAATACCTCTAAAACTTTTAACACTTTTCACCTTACTTCATTAGTAATCAATCTTTATTGTATTACCGACCAAATCTGATGTTCTTTCTTATGCATGTAATATTAATTCATAAACTTAATTGTATGTAACATTCATAGAAACATTCATGAAATTAATAGACACATAACACAAGATATGATATTGCATAAAACTCTTGTTAGGAAGTAAAAACTGTGGTGGGGATGGCACCCACAAAACTTCACTATCTACAGATTGGAAGGGAACTGGTTAAGGCTTACAATTTGATCACTTCTGATGATCTACCCTGTTAGGAGTATTAATGTGGAGACCTGTTAGGATCTACTCTGTTAAGAGCTTTAGCAACACTGATGTAGTGTGCACTCAGTTAAGAGATTTACAATAGGATTGTTAAATCCACCTTCCTTGAAAGGATTTCTTAAGTGTACTACACTTGTTATAATGTGTATAATATGTATGACCTGACTATATGCAATCTATAATTGCTGATCACAGACCCATTAAAGCTTACAGAGTATGAATATCATCTATAGTGATTGATTAATACATTTTCCTGGTTGTCGGTAGCCTTGGTTCTTGTTCTTGAAAACTGATTTGATCTTTGTTTATGGTTCTGCATGAATTCTCTTGTTTGAACCTTAGATGCTCTCAAAGGCTATAATCATCATTGAACAACATGTTCACAATTGATTGAGCATCTATTTATACAAGTTCTTTAACCTATTCTAGAATCACGCATTATGATGTTAACTCTAGATCCAAGGTATACAACTTGACCTTGATCCTTTAGTTTGTATATTTTAAATTAGTTAGACTGATAAAAATAATAATAATTACATTTATTTTCCCTCAAGTAATGGATTTAAAAACAAATCAAGAAGCTAAATATAAAACTTCAGTGATTTATCTGACGTGGAAGTCAGATCCACTTTTTTCAGGATGTAACTAACTCTCGGTATCTGATTGTCGGTGTGAACTGAAAGTCTGTTGGTGTTCCTTCTTTGAACTATTCATCGGGTTCCCTTGATATGTCAGGTTCCACTCTTAACTGTTTCGTTGGGTTGCACTGTTGGTTACTCGTCGGGTTCATTTGTCTTTTCTGTCATCAGTTAACACTAAATAGTGTTGCATTGGGATGCTTTGTACTTAGCAATATCGGTAACCTTGGTGTCAGGTAGTGTTGTGCCCTGTCTGTCGGTGTAGTATTAATCGACAGTGTTTATCATGTTTTTCCTTGCATATACTAATGAAAAAATATAATGTCTTCAATAACAATAGGGATGGAAAGAAATCTATTATTCTCTCTAATCTCCACACATAAACTTTCAACGTCAACAAAAATGGCCTTATTGACAAATTACATAAATAGACATCATTAAAGGCCATAGACAATCAAATTATTATATACCATCTATCCATTCCATATATATATGTGTGTGTGTGTGTGTGTGTGTGTGTGTGTGTGTGTGTATACATACACACACACATATGTGTGTGTATGTATATACAAAAACACACACACATATGTGTGTGTATATATATATATATATATATATATGTACATATATACATATATATTATATATATGTGTGTGTGGGTGTATATATATACACATACATATATGTGTGTATGTGTATATGTGTATATATATATATATTTATATATATATATATATACACACAAATATATATATATATATATACACACACACATATCTAAGCACATACACATTATATATATATACATATACATATACACATATAAACATATTAATATACATATATCTAAGCACATACACATTATATATATATATAAACATATATATTATTATAAATATACAAACTATACACATTATATACATATATATATAAATACACACACACACACACACACACACATATATATAGATATATCTAAATACATTCATATATATATATATATATAAAGATACACACACACACACACATATATATATAAATATATATACGTACATATAGTCATAAATATATAAATAGATACATTCATTAAGTCTTTTAAACAACCCTTTTTTAGAGTTACAGAAATATAATATATTATAAGAAAAGATAAGATAATATAACATAATATTATGCAATAATAACAGTCTTATAATATATTGGAATAACAATAATTACAAATTTCTAGGTATAATCATCCTTAGTCATTAGGATTGGCCCATTTGAACAAAACTACTAAGAACTATAGGCATAATTTTAGGGATTCTGTCAAATTAATCCTAAATTCATAATATAAAATCGAAGATAAGTGGTAAATCTGAGGAATAATTAAATTTAGAAATAGATGACCTATGTTTTGTAATCTTCACATAATCATTATAAAAGCAGTGTCACCCCTCGAATATAGGGCCTCTGATGTCATGTTACCTACCTTCCATTACAAGTGATCATTGCTTAATCGATACATCTAGAGAAGTCCAGAAAGATCTACAAAAATCTAGTATCTTCTCGGGGTTATTTGTTCTGGCTTATGGTTGCCCCTGTTTTAGGTAAACAATATACTATGTAGTCGATCCCCTTCATTCCTCTGTTATCTAAATCATGGAGACTCCTGTCTCTCTATATCACATATTTGAAGAGAGGACTATGGCATTTGTTGGGCATGTAAAGCCTGAACGTTGGGGGAGAATCCTCTAGAAGATCGACAATATATCTAGACTTGCTGTCAAGAAAATTATAGGGGAAAGAGAACTGGATTACAGTAAAAGTTGGTGCACCAATGGTGATGTGATTGACATTTTCATCATTGTTTCTTTTCGAGCAAAGATCAAACCATGACAAGTCAAAAATCTATGCATTGCTCTGTTTGATGATACATGGTTGAAGGGTCTTGATAATGTGGTGGAGAGAATTAATAACTGAATGGAAATTCCTCATCTTGAGGATTATATGACATGGCCAGTAGGCAGTCTAAGATGTCTTAATGTTAAAAAAAGACCCATTTTATACATTAAGGAAGAAAAAGGCTTTCGATAAGCTATGGCCCAAGATGGTTAAGTACCTGCACTTTCTATTGAGGTGGCATTACATAATTGAAGATAATAGCAATTGGGCTGAGGTCTTTTTCATTTTGGTGGGGGAAGAGGTGCCCCCTACTGTAGCGCTTTAGAATCACAAACAATACGTGGTTCGCCTCCCCTTCTTTCACAAAGCCACTAGGCCTATGCATTCCAAGCGCTCCAGATTAGATACAGAAGAAGTTCTCATGTATCTCGACGATGAATCAAATGAAGATATCATTGTTATTGAGCCTCGCTATATGGATTACTAAATGTTTTTTGGGTTCAAGCTGAGTTTTTGTCTGTAGTTTTTTGAACCTCTAGTCTCGGTCATTATATTAGCTTAGAGCTTCTGGTTAGTCTATTATACTCTTTTCTTCTTAGTTGGTCCTAGAACTCTATTAAGTAAATTGTAAGAGGAAATGCATATGTTACAGTTTGTTCCTAATTATACATAGTGTGTTGTAGTATCAGAGGCTTGCCCTCAATCTAGATTACAATGCAACCTTTGTTATACTCTCGGTAGTCTGTTGACAAAATAGAAGTCTCTCCAGAATTTGGGATATGCACAAAATCAATGGAATGTAAATGCTATATTGGATAATATAAGTAAAAAGGTTATTATAAATTGGCTTTTTCAGTATAGTGTATTGAGCTGGATCAAATTTGTATAATAGATCAACAGGATAAAATGTATTAACCCTAAATTAAAATCGATCAAAACACAAGATGAACAAATCAAATTAGACTAAGATCTAAGACAAAAAAAAAAACATAATCATAGAATACAAGAAGATGATTATAATAAAAAGGAGCCATTCAAAAATAATAAAAATACTCAAATAATTAAATAGAAACATCTACCTTAAATATATTATGAAAAAATAGATAATGAATGCTAATAAAACTTAGATAATTGGACAAATGAATAATAAACCTAACATATGAAAGGTAATAATAAACTCCTTTTTTCTTCAGTTTTCATCTACTTTTGATTGAAACATTATAAGGATTACTGATAACACTCTTGTTTAGAAAGTTATGTGCAGCTAATGATATTCTGTAGATTTCACCAAAAGGAAGACATTATCGATAAAATAATAATCGGGGCTTCTATAGGTCAACGAAAGGATTAAAAAAATTATGCCTTATCATAGTAATAAGTAACCAATACTATTGTAGGAAAGGAATGCCTTTCAAAAAAGACCTCAAATTTATGAGGCAAATGTAACTATTTCTCAAATTTATAAGATATAAGGGAGGCAAATGTAATTATTTCTCAAATCTAAGAAACTAGGGTATGCCCCTTTTAATATGTAAATCTCAAATGTATAAGACCAAGGTTCTGGGCTAGATTGGAGGTTTTCTTCTCTATTCTTTCCTACCAGTGCCTGCTAGAATGGAATTTCAACTTTGTATCCACTATATTTAATAAATATAAAGGGCCTAGGCCTATTATCGATCAAAAACAAAAATATTTCCACATCATTAAATTAATTAAATAAGTCATTTACATCCTACATCCATTTATCTAATAAATTAAATAATCTAAATTAAAAATTATACAACTATTAAAATGGCGCTCTAGAGTTGTTTGAAACCTTCTAGCTTTGGGGCTAGGGTTTTGGTTCCCTCTTCTGATACTGAGGTTAAATTTGGTTCACTTTCTCCTCATCATGGTCGGTCTGGTTGGTGCTTAGCGACTCAAGAGTTCTGTGATAAGGCATCAAAGTCTCGCACATACAATGGGGACACAGACCACCTTGAGGCTCGAATGTGGCGCATAGATTCTCGGGTTTCATGAAAGGTGAGTCATCTTTGGGAACCTATAGATTTTAGCATGGAAACGACAAGCAATGCTCATGGTCACAAGCTTTGGGTGCGATAGGTAAATCACAGTCATTGGCTGGTGAGAAGTTAGGAGGAAATGGTGGCTATGAGCTACAAAATGGGGGCCCTCCCGTCATGGGTGTTTCCAAGGGGGACAAATTCTCAATGGGGGTGAAGGGTTTGAAGGTGTCAATGGTCAGGTTTTCTACACTTCAAGGCCAACTAAGAAACAATTAGGGCTTCAGTAGTATCTCATGGGTGGTTTGGGGGTTTTAACCACATCGTCCAAGGTTGTTGGGGTAGATTTAAATGTAGAGGCTAAAGAGGAAATAAATCACAATGTTTTAGTCTTCTCGAAGCTGGGTGTGATCAGATGATTTAGGGACCTATGACCAATCCTCCAGGATTTGCATTCTTGGATTTTAGAAAAATGGGAGCCCATGCTTGATGGTTGTATTCAAATATACCCTATGGAAAAAGGGTTTTTTCGTTGTTTTGTTTTTGAAAAATTTATGGATAGAAATAAGGTTTTATGTGAGCATTTTTGGAGTTGGAAAGAGAAGTTTACTCTGATGTTGAAACCCTGGCACCCTGACTTTTATCCAGCTACTGAATTTTTTGACAAGATATTACTTTGGGTAAGGCTCCCCAATCTTCCCTTACATTTGGGTATATGCACAAAGATGGGGGACCAAAAATATGCCAAAAAAATTTTTGGTTCCCCAAAAGCAATAGGGTGCACGCGCTATGGCTTTGATTTCCCGGGCCTAAGGCTTGGGAAATCAAAGCCAATAGAACATGCACACTGTAGTGCATACACACTATAACGTGTATACACTATGTAACAATATGAAAAGACTTAAGGGAAGGAGGAAGAAAGTCCAACAGGCCCTACCAGACCAATTCCAGCACTAGGTCAATACATAAAATGTAACATTTAAGTAGAAGTTATATACTCTTCCTTTCTTATACTTAAGTTACATTTTATGTATATATTTTCAAGATGTTTGAGATTGGTTTTAGCTTCATAGGAGTTAAGATAAATATTCTAGATTTTGAGGGTTTTTAGGAAATTTGAGACTTAGCCAAATTTTAGGAATCAACGCATTGTCTTCAACATGATTCTCAGTGGACTATTGATTATAACCTTAAGCCCTTGACTTGATTAAGGACACTCTTTAGGGTTCTAATTGGTTTTAATGTATCATAAGGGGTCATAATGGGTCCTAAGTGGTCCTAGGTCCCCTTAGGACTCATTGCGAACCCTTAGGACACATTAGGGCCTCTTAAGACCCCTTAAAACACACTAATCATTATAGGACACACTAATGGGCTCTAATGTGTACTAGTGTTTCATAAGGGGTTTTAATGGGTTCTAAGTGGTCCTAGGAACCCTTAGGACCCATTACGACCCCTTAGGACCCATTAGGACACATTAGGACTCATTAGGACCCCTTATAACACATTAATAGTCATAGGACCCATTAGAGAGAGAGAGCACATTAATCACTGTAGGACACTCTTTAGATTTATAAGTGGTTATAATGTATCATAATGGGTCCTAAGTGGTCCTACAACCATTTAGGAACCATTACAACCCCTTAGGACACATTAGGACCCATTGGGATCTCTTAGGACACATTAGGACCTCTTAGGACCCCTTCAAATTTTAATCATTGTAGGAAACACTAATGGGCTATAATGTGTCCTAATGTGTCCTAATGTTTCCTAAGAGGTTCTAATGGGTTATAAGTAGTCTTAGGAACCCTTAGGACCCATTACGACCCCTTAGGACCCATTAAGACCCATTATAGCACATTAGGACCCATTATAACCCCTTAGGACATATTAATAGTCATAAGACTCTTTAGAGAGAGAGAGAGAGAAGGTGAGGACCCATTATGAATTCTTAAGAACCCTCTTTCTACATCTTAAGGGTTGTAAGGATTTTCAAGGGGTCTTAGGATACATTAATGTGTCCTAAGACCCCTTACCATATGCTAATGATTGGTAAGGGGTGTCAAGGGGTCCTAAGACACATTAATGTGTCCTATGACCCCCTATGACCCTTTACAACTCTTTAAGACCCCTAAGATGCATGGTAAGGGGTCCTAAGGGGTCCTAGGACAAATGAATGTGTCGTAGAACCCCTTATGACCCCTTAGGACCCATTTCTCTACATCTTAGGGGTAGTAGGATTGTTAAGGGGTCTTAGGATACATTAATGTATCCTAGGACCCTTTACACCCCTTACAACCCCCTAGGACCCCTTAACATACACTAATAAATGGTAATGGGTCCTAAGGGGTCTTAAGGGGTCCTAATATACATTAATGTGACCTAGAACCCTTCATAACCTCTTAAAAAATTTAAGACACCTAAGATGTATGATAAGGGGTCCTAAGAGGTCATAAGGGATCCTAGGACACATTACTGTGTCTTATGACCCTTGAGGACCCCTCTCTTAAATCTTAGGGATTGTAAGGGTTTTTAGTGTGTCATAGGACTTCTTAGACCTCTTATAATCCCTTAGGACACCTTACCATACACTAATGAATGGTAAGGGGTGCTAAGGGGTTGTTGGTGTTCTTAAGGGGTCCTAGGACACATTACTGTATTGTAGGACCCCTTAAGACCCCTTACAACCCATTACAATAAGCTAATGAATTATAAGGGGTCCTAAGGGGTTCTTAGGGGTCTTAAGGGGTCCTATGACACATTACTCTATGGTAGGACCCTTTAAGATCCCTTAGGACCCCTTACCATACACTAATGTATGGTCAGGGGTCTTAAGGGCTCGTAAGGGGTCCTATGACACATTAATTTGTCCTAGAACCCCTTATGACCCTTTAGCATGCCTAAGATGTAGGGAAATGGGTCATAAGGGATCTTAGGACCTCTAATGACCCCTTAGTACCCTTTAGGAATCCTCTCTCTACATATTAGGTGTCATAAGGGTTGTTAACTTGACCTAGAATACATCACCGTGTCCTAGGACCTCTTAAGACCCCTTAGGACCCCTTACCATACACTAATGTATGGTAACATATTGTAATATGTCTTAAGGTGTTCTAGGACACATTAAGGTGTTCTATGACCCCTTATGAACCTTTAGGACCCTTGAATACCCCTCTCTATACATCTTAAGGGTCATAAGGGTTGTTAAGGTGTCTTATGATACATTAATGTGTCATAGGACCCCTTAGACACTTACAACCTCTTAAGATGCCTTATCATACACTAGTGAATGGTAATGTGTCCCAAGGGGTTATAAGGGGTCTTAAAACATATTATTGTGTCATAGGACCCATTATGACCCCTTACGACCTTTTAGGACCCTTAAGATGTATGGTAATTGGTCCTAAGGAGTCATAAGGAGTCCTATAACCCCTTATGACTGCTTAGTCCCCTTTAGCATCCCTAAGATGTAGGGTAAGGGTTCATAAGGAGTTCCATGACACTTTAATATGTCTTAGGACCCGTTATGACCCCTTAGTACCCTTTAGGACCCCTCTCTCTACATATTAGGTGTTGTAAGGGTTTTTAATGGGTCATAGGATACATTACTATGTCATAGGACTCCCTAACACTCCTTAGGACCCCTTACCTTACACTAATGCATGGTAAGAGGTCATAAGAGGTCTTAAGAGGTACTAAGACACATTAATGTGTCCTATAACCTCTTTTGACCACTTAGGACCCTTTAATACCCCTAAGATGTATGGTAAGGTGTTTTAAGGTGCCCTAAGGGGTCATAAAGGGTCCTAAGACACATTAATGTGTCATAAGACCCCTTATGACCCTTTAAGACCTCTTTCTCTACATCTTATGAGTCGTAAGGGTTTTTAAGGAGTCACAGTCCACACATTAATGTGTCTCAGGACACCTTAGACCCCTTATGACCCCTTAAGACCCTTTACCATACACTAACAAATTTTAAGGGGTCTTAAAGGGTCTTAAGGGGTCGTTAGACACATTAATGTGTTATATGATCCGTTATGACCCCTTACGACCCTTTAGGACCTCCTAAGATGTATTATAAGGGGTCCTAAGGGATCCTAGGACATATTAGTATGTCCTAATATGTCCTAAGGTGTCATAAGAGATTATAGGATGCATTAATGGGTCCTAGACCCCTGAAGACATGTAATGCCCCACTAGGGTACCCAAGAGAGATTAACCTAAAATATGTTACTAAGTTTGCAGAACAATTTTTTTTAATGAGTTACAATTGAAAAAGAATAACAATGCGGAAGCAATATAACATAAGACAATACATACTCATAAATGCAACTCATTTATAGATTATAAATCTTGAGGGTTCCATGATGTAGAATTACGTAAGTTAACAAATATAATAAACACAATAAAAAATATAAAATATTCATAAATGTAAATGAATAATAAGAACATCATCTCATAAATGAAATCTAGAAATAACTAATACCATAAGGAAATACATAACGAATGAACACCCACTACACAAGTTGCAGGGTATGTAATAAAACTCAATAAAAAGTACAATACAATATCCCAAAATATCACAACTGATACAATGATACAAGTAAACAACTTAAGAAATATAAGAGAGAATCTCCAACAATGAAGAACAAGAAGGTACAATAGCATCAAGGATCATCCAAGCATAAATTCATGAACGTAGGATCTCAATGGTAATAAGAACCACTACCTCCTGACCACATGGAACCAAAGGTCCACTCCCACCATGCTGAGGAGATAACAATAGACCCGACTCAGATAATAGAACCAAAGAAGGCAATGATAACTAAGGAAGGGGATCTCATAGCTCTCTAACTCAAGGGCAACTGCCACATGTAGGAAACCTAGACTGTGTATATGAATGTGTCATCATATACGTCTAACCCTTAAGTCTCATCCTGGTATTCTCTCTAGACCCCGACGCTTAAGTGACCATATACGGTGTCAGTGACTCCTCAACCAGATGAAGCTATTAACTATGCCAAAACCATACCTCGCAGAGTGACAAGCATCATCTCATCCTCCATCTTAGCCTATACAAGTGCTCAAGCATGGGTGAGGTACTGTAAGAAATGATAAGAAAGAGCAAAAAAGATCTTGTTTAATCTAATAAGCAAAGTGTGAGGAAATGCATACCATGAAATAACTAAGTCTAGAAGCATGCACCATACAATATGAGACAATATTTTTGAAGGGGGAAAAGCATAAAAAAACCCCCGTGATATTATTAAGAATGGGCCAAAAAAGCCTAAGAGAGAGAGAGAAAGAGAATGAGAGCAAAAAAGCTCATACAATGCTTCAAGAGAATGAGAATAATGATTCTAAGTGTTGCAAGTGAATGAATAAAAAAGAGAAAAGGAGCATCTCTTATGTAGAGATGAGAAGAAAGGAGTTGAATGTAACTCCCATGTGCATGTGAGCCACATTCATAATGTGTGTGCCACTTGTGCTATTTCCTCTTAAGG
>MU223690.1:277526-294575 GCA_018584345.1 Thuja plicata | reverse complement strand
AATAGAACCAACAGGTGAACCCCCCCATAATGCTGAACTGGGAGAGGTGACAGGAACACTGAAATGCAGTACCAGAAACAGCTACAGAAGAAGAATCAGGAACACCAACAGTGCAACAGAAGTACACACACAGGATAAAGGGCGGTGTCATAGACACAGACTACATGGGCTAATGTCATGGAAGGTACGCTCACTTGACAAGAGTGGATGCGCCTATAGCGGCAAATGCATCATAATCCCCCCATGGCACTTTATAACATAGTGCAGGTACAAAAACCGAACCAGGTGTGCAAGATCCCAAGAAAGCAGAAGAAGACACTTTATCTCAGTGCGTTTACAGAACAAAATACAACAGAATGAGCATGCAAGCTCAGAAGTCAGAAAGAGGAGAGAACTATGAAACCAGAAGAAGAGATCCCCGGACCTGAAGAACCAAGCACACCACCAGAGTGCATAAATTGCAAAACACGGAGGAGTGAAAACCTGGAGCAGAATCTAGAAGAAATAACTCTGCCACTGAATAGTACTCTGAATCAGCTTTCCGATGATATCTCATTTGCCGAAAAAGGAGTTTGGATGAGCCAGATATGACTCCCGAAAGGCAAAACAAAACATCGGACTTCAACAGAAAAAAATGCTATTGAAACAGTGGACCCAAAAACCCTAATCACCATAGTCGGATAGAGCTCGGAAAGAGCTTTCCGACGATATAAAGAAGTCTAAAAAAGACCTCCGTATGCTCCCTGTAGAGAAAAAAAGGTGAAAAAGGCTCAAAAATGCCCAACAGGAATGGTTTTAAGCCCCAGGGGCTAAAAAAAATAGGCCCCTGGGCGCATGGCGCACCCAGGGGGCCAAAACGGAGCCCGCAGTCATATAAAGGACCAGCCGCTAGATTATAGAGCCCGCGGGGGCTATAGAAAACGCCGCCGCCGGCGGAGCGGAGGCCGGGCGGGGCGGAAGCCGGGCGGCGGGGAACCCTCCGGTGGAGCATGTAGAGGAGCGGCGGCCGGAGGTTGCAGAGACCGGCGGAGGAGTTGCATGGGCGGCGGGGGCCGCGGATGGGCTGGGTGGGCCGCCGGCCACCGACCAGCTGCAGTGGCGCGGTGGCGCCCAAATATAAATTGCAAAGCACGCGTTATTTGAACGCATAAAAACCTTAGAAAAACAAAGGTTTTTTTAATTTTTTTTCAAATTTTCTCATCCGTACGGCCCTTGGGAGGGCAAGAAAAATTTTCCAGAGCCCTGGTGTCCAAATCGAACAAGCTTTATATGGTTTCTGGGGTTTTTGGGTCTTCCGGACGCAATAGAAGTGTCCGTTTGGGCCCAAAATGCCTCCAAAAATAGAGACCCCCCAGAACCAACAAACAAATGCCAGAAAAGCTTCTGAAAGCTTCAAACCCTCGCTGCTTCAACAAAGCTTGAACAGTCACCAGCAGGGAAGCTCTGATACCATGTTAGGATTATTACATATTCTAACAGGTACCATATCTTATTAATTCATTTTAAACTCCTCAATTATGTATTATATTATCACTTGATTTAGAAAACTTACAATAAGCGATCCTAGCTGCCACTTGTGGGCCCCAACACTTATTGCAAGCCACCCCCTACTACATAGCTAGATAACCTACTCTAATGCTCCAACCAAAAGAACCAAAATAAAGTAAAAACCAAAATCATGAGGACTTCTCATAAATCGTAAATTAAGATAATCACCAAGGAAAATGTTGGAGCTAAACAAATATCATATCATCCTATACAAGGAACTAGACTGTCCATCCCATATTGGACATCTCAACAGAACATCACAAGATCACTGATCACATCACAAGATGAATGATCATCAAAACATCACAAAAACCCAGATCTCCAAACATGGAGTAACATAATCCACAAGAATCAATATTTAGAAAATAGAACCACCATAACAGTAGAAACAAGGTGACCAAGATAATTAGGACTCAACACAAATGTGGTCATCACCTTTTCGTGGTTGAATAATATAATAATTAGAGACTTAGAGAACACACAACATAAGAAATTGATGTAAAACAACCATACGAGAACCAATCAAGACATGAAAATGGTTATAAATACTCTGTGCAATATGAACCCAAAGTGAACAAGAATAGATCCATAAAATAATTCAAGTCCCAAAAGACAAAATCCCTCTTAGGGCATCATTCCACCCATAACGACAATTAACCACAACAAGGGCAAAATAAAACTTCAATTAAAATAACATATCCATATATAAACTATCTTCTGATCAAATAATATAATTAACATTAAGTTGTACCCTAAATTAATTATGAGTTAATTAAATTATCCCTAATCCCTAATTCTTTATTATTAACTTAGTATCTTATAAATATATTCCAAATCTCTTTCTCATAATCGAACTCTTAAATTTAATTTAAAAGTGATATATATTCTAAAATATAAATCCTTAACGATTTATGTTATAACCTAAAGATTATACTTAATGAAACAAAATATTAATCAAATATAATTTAAAAATAAAACTTTTAACAAAATTAATATAAATTAATTTATAAATCAAATAATATAAATTAATCTACATTAACAATCAATAAATATTAATTATAAACATTTATAAATAAACTAATATAAAAATAAATTTTAAACTAATTAATCTAATCAAATTTTAAATAAATAATAAATAAGATAGACAACTCATTTTCAACTTAACCTTTATTTAAAATAAATAATAAAAGTAAATCTTAATAATGGGGGTTACATGGTCCCCACTCTGTTTTTTTTTTGTTTTTCTTTCTTTAAAATAAATAAAAATAATGGTTTTATTTGTTTTTTAGAAATAAATATTATATTTTTATATTAATTTTTTTATTTTAAAATAAATAAATGATATAAATACAACCCTTATATGGACTCAACACAAATGTGGTCGTCACCTTTTTGTGGTTAAATAACATAATCATTGGAGACTCAGAGAACACACAACATAAGCAACTGATATAACACAACCATACAAGAACCAATCGAGACATGAAAATGGTTATAAATACTCCACAATATGAACCCAAAGTGCACAAGAATAGATCCATAAAATAATTCAAGTCCCAAAAGACAAAATCTCTCCTAGGGCATCACTCCACCCATAACGACAATTAACCACAACAAAGGCAAAATAAAATTCTAATTAAAATAACATATCCATATATAAACTATCTTATCATCAAATAATATAATTAACATTAAGTTGTACCCTAAATTAATTATGAGTTAATTAAATTATCCATAATACCCAATCCATTATTATTATTAATTTAGTATCTTATAAATATATTCCAAATCTCTTTCTCATAATCAAACTCTTAAATTTAATTATAAATTTAATATAAAGTAATATGTAATCTAAAATATAAATCCTTAACGATTTATGTTATAACCTAAAGATTATACTTAGTTAAACAAAATATTAATCAAATATAATTTAAAAATAAAACATTTAACAAAATTAATATAAATTAATTTATAAATCAAATAATATAAATTAATCTACATTAACAATCAATAATATAAACTATAAACATTTATAAATAAACTAATATAAAAATAAATTTTAAACTAATTATTCTAATCAAATTTTAAATAAATAATAAATAAGACAGACAATTTTCATTTCCAACTTAACTTTTATTTAAAATAAATAATAAAAGTAAATCTTAGTAACGGGGGTTATGTGGCCCCTACTCTGGTTTTCTTTTTGTTTGTTTCTTTCTCTCTCTCTCTTTTTTTTTTCTTTCTTTAAAATAAATTTAAAAAAAAATTATTTTTTATTTTTTTAGAAATAAATATTATATTTTTATATTAATTTATTTATTTTAAAATAAATAAATAATATAAATACAACCCTTTTTTTTAATATATCTTTAAAAGATATCAATTATCATATATTCATAAAAAAATTTGTTTTTTTTTTAATTTAATAAAGAGGTTATATATATATATATAATTATTTATTGTGTTGATTTATTATTATTAAAAAAAATTAACAGAAGGAACATTCCAGCAAGATGAAAAATTTAATTATTTTAATCAATTTCTCTCATAAGGACCATCGAAACTTTAACAGATTTAATTCCATAAGCAAATTCCTTATTCTAAAACATAGAATTTTTTTTTAAAAAATTGAATATTCTAAAATGATTTCTATCAAAATTGTATGGCTTAATATCGAGGGTTTTAACATAGTTCTTCAATCAAACCCTAATTGAATTAATTTTAAGTTTTCTAATATTTGCCTAAATTTCCTCAAAGAGAGCCTAGGGTTTTAACAGATTCTCCTAAACATAGTTTCCTCTAAATTGAACATTGAGGTTTACAGATTTGACATACAAACAAGAAAACATAACCACATAAATAATACCAATAACCATATTCTAAGATTTGACAAATACAAAGCAGCCAAGGAATTTCACACAAGGGATTTCAGTATCTCAGACCATAGAAGACGGGGATCTGAGTACTGAAATCAAGGATTCAAACCCTACCTCAAACTACCAGTTGATAAAAGCCACAAAAAACAATCCAAAACCTTAAAAATCCTAAGCTTTCACAATTTCTTTCAATCCAAATCCAGAGCCAAAACCTGTAAAAATCTGTGCAACCTGTGTGTGCCAAAAATGACAAAAAAAAAACTGATAAAGAAAACCTACCCAACCTAGGGTTTCTAAAACTCATGCAACTCTAAAAACAAACTCAACTAAAAACTCAAATCAGAAAATTAGAAAAAATAAAACTCAACTTAAAATTGAGTAAAAAGAATTAATTTATTTAATAATTGACAATTACAAACACTTTCTAAAATAGTCAATTAACTCAATTTTTTTACTATAAAATTTATATTTTAATTTTAATAAAAGAATGTGCAACTTTAATTGCATAATATTATTTAATTAACAATATTTTAGCATATTAATAATATTCAAATTGATGATAAAATATTCATTCATTAATTATGCTTTTAAATCTCAATTTTGGATTTAATAATTAATTAAATCCTCTATTCCCAAAATTAGACTTTTTAATTAGGTCTTTTTAATTAACACATGTATTTAATTTATTTTTATTAATTAAATAATATCATATTTAATATTTTCAAATTTAATAATATTTAATTATTAATTACATAATTAATCTAATAAATCACTCAACCAACTAACACAGAACTCACATCAATCACATGACTTAGACAACACGCCGACAAAACTGACTGAACCCAAAAATACCTCAAACAAGCACAAGAGGAAAGGTTCACAAATGACGTCACCTTGACAAATTCGGAAGGTAGGAAATAAGATTCTTTTCCACTATTTCAGGACAATAATAGCTTAAGTTGGGATTTGGATCTGTCTGTTATCTCCCCTCTCTTACCATTGAGATATTGTGATAGGGCACACTCATCCTAACAATTCAGGGAAGTCGATGCCCGGTACCTGCAAACCTGCATCACAAAGTCAAGCATGTACATAATGTATATATAATAGACAATGATAGGGATCGGTCAAACGTGTGGATCTCACAATGCAAGTAACTGCGTCTCCGTCCTCTACCATATCAGACACATCATATAGAAATATAAGATAAACTCGCCACACAGTAATGTGAAAGATATATGCCAACCATACACATGCAAGTATGGGGTGAGTAAAATCATCCTAACATATGCATAATCATCATGAAAATAACCAAAATATTCTGGCATTAATATTGAAAAGTAAATTATGGGTGGGCAGTACAAGACACCTTAGTACCCATTAGGAACCATAAGATTACATATTAGGGTTCCTAGTACACATTAACGAGTCTGAAGGGGTCATAGGACACATTACTATAGCTTAGGAAATTATAAGACCCCTTACAACCCCTAAGATGTACTCTTAGGCTTCCTAATGGGTCATAAGGTGTCATAAGAGGTCATAGGATGCATTAATGGGTCCTTGTACCCCTTAAGACCTCTAAGTTGTACTCTTAGGCTTCTTTAAGGAGTTGTAAGGGTCATAAGGGTTTAAATAACACATTAATGAGGCTGAATATGTACTCTTAGGCTTCTTAAGGGGTCATAAGTGGTTGTAAGATGTATTAATATGCCATAGGACCCCTTGAGAAACCTTACGACCCCTTAGGAACCCTAAGAATACATCTTAGGGTTCCTAGGACACATTAATGGGTCTTAAGGGCTCATAAGAAATATTATTGTCTTAGGACACCATAAGACCCCATACGACCCCTAAGATGTACTCTTAGGATTCTTAATGGGTCGTAAGGTGTCATAAGGGGTCGTAGGACCCATTAATGGGTCCTGGGACCCCTTAAGACACCTTACAACCCCTAATATGTACTCTTAGGCTTCTTAAGGGGTCGTAAGGGTTCATAAGGAGTTGTAGGAGTCATTAATCTATTATAGGACCCCTTAAGACACCTTATGACCCCTTAGGAACCCTAAGAATACATCTTAGGGGTCCTCGTATACATTAAGGTGTCTTAAGGGGTCATAGGATAGATTAATGTGATTTACTACCCTGTAAGACCCCTAGGATGTACTCTTAGACTTCTTAAGGGGTTGTAAGGGGTCATAAGGGGTCGTAGGATGCATTAATGGGTGTTAGGACCCCTTAAGACACCTTAGTACCCCTTAGGAACCCTAAGAATACATATGAGGGTTCCTAGTACACATTAAAGGGTCTTAAGGGGTCACATGACACATTATTGTGTCTTAGGACCCCTTAAGACCCCTTACAACCCCTAAGATCTCTCTCTCTCTCTCTCTCACACACACACACACACACACACACCCTCTCTCACACACACACCTTCTCACCCTCTCACCATCTCTCTCTCTCAAACACACACACATGGAGAGAGAGAAGGTGTGTTTGTGTGTGAGTGAGGGAGAGAGAGAGTAAATCTTAGGGGTCTTAAGGGGTCATATGACACATTAATGTGTCTTAGGACACTATAAGACCCCTTACAACCCCTAAGATATACTCTTAAGCTTCCTAAGGGGTCGTAAGGGGTCATGAGAGGTTGTAGGATACATTAAATTGGTTTGTGTATGGGCCTTAAGACACCTTACTACCTCTAAGATGTACTCTTAGGCTTATTAAGGAGTTGTAAGGGTCATTAGGGGTTGAAGGACAAATTAATGGGTCCTAGGACCCCTTAAGACACCTTACGACCCTTAATATGTACTCTTAGGCTTCCTAAAGGGGTCATAAGTGGTCGTAAGATGCATTAATGTGTCCTAGGACCCCATGAAAAACCTTACGACCCCTTAGGAACCCTAATAATACATCTTAGGGTTCCTAGTACACATTAACATGTCTTAAGGGGTCATAGGACATATTACTGTGTCTTAGGACATCATAAGACCCCTTACAACCCCTAATATGTACTCTTAGGCTTCCTAATGTGTTGTAAGGTGTCATAAGGGGTCGAAGGACCCATTAATGGATGCTAGGACCCCTTAAGACACCTTACTACCCCTAAGAATACATCTTAGTGGTCCTAGTATACATTAAGGTGTCTTAAGGGGTCATAAGACAAATTAATGTGTTTTACGACCCCATAAGACCCCTAAGATGTACTCTTTGGTTTCTTAAGGGGTCATAAGGGATCGTATGATGTATTAATGGGTGTTAGCACCCCTTAAGCCACCTTATTACCCCTTAGGAACCCTAAGAATACATATTAGGGGTCCTAGTACACATTAAGGGGTCTTAAGGGGTCATGGGACACATTACTATGACTTAGGACCCTTTAAGACCCCTTACGACCCCTAAGACTCTTTCTCTCTCTCTCTCTCTCTCTCTCTCTCTCTATTTCCCCCGTCCTTCTCACTCTGTGTGTCTCCCTCCCTTAAGGATTTTGTTATGGTTTACATAGCGCGTACGTGCTATAGTGCATACACGCTATGTAAACCATAAATTTACATAGCACGTATGTGCTTTTAACTACATTGAAATTTACCAAGCCTAAGGCTTGGATTTTCCTTGGAGATCCAACCCAAAGGCTTGGAGGATTCAAACAGTTTTGAGACGTGTTTTCCAGCAAATATACAAAAAAAAAACATTTTTCTTGTGTGCTTCCTGTTAGGTTTGCACATGGTTCAATAACAATAAAATCAAATAGCTTGATATTGTAGATCTCTCTGTTAGCTATCTAACCATATAATTTATTTTGAATTCTCATTATGTTAAGCTTTTCATCTCTAATTTCTTTTGTAAGCAGGGCTGATTTTTGTCAAAAACCAACGTGTATTCATTTGGGCTTAGATTTTGGCTCGTTCATCAAATTTTGAAATAAATTATATTTTCAGAAACTAGACTCCATTCTACACACTTTAAAAAAATAAGTTTTGATTTTTGATTAGTTTTTAATGATTTCTAGGGGGAGCACATAGAAATTTCAAGTTTTCAAGATGTGTCCACTTCAGAAAATCATAAAAAATCATACTTTCATTAAATAATTAGTAGAAAAATCCAGGATAAACTAGGTGGTGTTAGCTAATTTCTCACATGAGCGATTAATTTTTTTACTATAAAAAGTTTACATTTTAGGGGGAGCACACCAGACGCTATGTTATGTTTTTTCATAAAAAAACATGACCACTTTTTGTGCTCCCCCTTTTTGAGGGCCTTAATCACCTTTATTTTTAAAATAAATTAGTAGTTTAGAAACTAGGTTAGGAGTAGAACAACTCTTGTTTTTGTCATATTTTGAAATCTAGAGTGTAACTATCCTCAATTTCTTGTTGAAGTTTAGAGTTTTCTGATTTCAGAAAAAAGTGGTATCTTATACCCCCTTTTTGGTCCCCCATCTTTGTGCACTTACCCATCTCTGGTTTGACTCTCTTCTAGAGGCAGTTAGAAATTTGTTAGGAGATTTTTTTTATGGTGGATGAAGGATCTTCAAATCTCTTTCATTCTACCTTTGCTCGTATTTTAGTAGAAATGTATATATCTGTGGGAATTCCAATATAAATCTCAATAAAAACTTTGAAAGGTTGTTGGGTTCAATAATTGGACTACAAAGGGGTCACATTCATGTGTAGAAGGTGTTTTTAAATAGGTCATATTGTTTCATAATTTAGCAAAGAGAATATTCTTAAGGAGGCTTCTTGGTGGAAATATGTTTCTCACCAACATTATACGGTTGAGAAGAAGGTTGAAAAGCATAAGAGTTTCTCTCAGGTTGTTGCTAAGGAAATGATGAATAAGCCTCAAATGTCTCCTCCTCAGGATGTAAAATCTATGATTCACAATGTTAATGTTGGCTTGGATCGAGATGTTATTGCACCATCTCAAATCAAGGGTGTTGGAACCTTGGATGGAAATGAAAAATAAAGGACAGTAGGGTATCATAGTATCGAGGCGGCATCGGTGCATGTGGGTGCTTTGGATCAAGTTGCATATTCAGTCATGGAGGATGTTGGGAGAGTCTCAAAGGATGCACCTTTGGATTGGAAGAAGGAGGTTTCCAAAATTGAAGATGGCTGGCAAATGGTGAAAGAGAAAAAAGATAGGAAAGTAAAGAAACACTCTTTTGATATGGTCCTTCGATCCCATTCTAAGGGTGAAGACATAATTAAAACTTAAAATTTTGGTGCTTTTGATTAAGGGGGTTTTTCTTTTTGTTCTCTATTTATGGACCCTTTTGTTTCACTTTCCTTAGGATGGTGGTACCCCTAGTTGTTACCAACCTTGGTCCGAGCCAAGCATTTCTTGCATTCTAATAAAACCATCTATTACTGATCAATAAATAAATAAATTAAGTAATCTAACTATTTGATTATTTAACCTAAATATTTAAATCAAAGTCTAGTCCCCCATCAATAGGACAATCATTTCACATCCATAATTTAAAATTAAAATAAATACAAATCATCAATCCAAAATTAAATCAACATGCAATCTAGTCATCTATGTCATCAAATCAATTCTAGCCTTCCAATCAAAATCAATGATCAACTAAAAAATAAAATAGAACAAATGCATGACATTAATAAAAAGTAAAAGTTATACTCAATCCTAGTCACCAAATCAAAGTAGTGTTATTCACAATTTTCTCTAGTATTTTGTGTTCTTATTTCCACACATGGCTTCCACTAGCATTATGTATGTCATGTTGGGCATTTCTCCATAATCTATGTTGTTGTCTAAAGAGCTTGTTTCCTATATGTAGCAATTCCATCCAGACTTTTATATGCATTTTTTCTCTTAACCTACCATGTGTCTCCCTAAGGTTCCCAAAATTTCTAAGTATTAAGGCATGGGTAGTCATCTATTTTTTATGAGTCATGGAATGTTGTGAAGTATCATTTTCCAAAATGACTTTCCTCCCAAGTTTGTTTTCTTTTCTAGTCCTATCAAAGTGTTGGACTTCTTCATTCAAGCATATCATTTTTCCATTCCCTGACTCATTTCCCTCACCTTCTTAAAGTTTTGGACTTCACCCTACTAGCATGTCTCTTATGCAAACTTTGATTCTTAACTAGTGGTATGTTTCACAAGGTATCTTCAACCCCCAAACTTTAAAACTCTTGCCTATTTGCACTGTTCATCCACCTACCTCCCTACACAATTAGGCTACCATTAATGCTTGGGTGTTTAATGCCCCCTTTCTAGAATTAGTAGGAGAATATTTCCCTTAGCCTATTTCTTCATGGTCTTGTAGGCTAAATAGTACATTATAGGGATCTTGAGGCCATTTGGCCTAGGAAATTTCAGTTGCAGGTTGGTCTAAGGTGTCCGAATGTAGTTTTGGGCATAATTACTATTTATAGTAAGCCATTTTGGGCATGGTCATGGTCTTCAATGACAGTTTCAATCTGATGGTAAATGATTAATATCGGCAGTAGATTTTTAATATCATTGATATAACTTATTTATGCACTAATAAAGTTAGTGCATAAAATTAAATATCAATATTTAATTTTATTAATGCGAGACTATAATTAGGTTGTAAAATTTAAAGTCCCTTTATTTAATAACACATTGGAGACATATATTGACATATGGAGGCTACGTCTAAAATATATACTAGGTTGCGATTGAAGACATTAATATATGCTGCATTTGGGAGATTTATATCTTCTATACCTATATCATTGGCAATTGTTGGGTCGTACTTACTATTGTGGATTTATTTATGGGTTTCATACCAATTTGTATCTACTACAAGGGTGTTATACATGCTAGAAAACCCTATCCCATAGCAGTGAACAAGTCTGAGACTTACTTCATTCAATCTGAAGTGTGATGTTAAGGGTCTTGGAAGAATATTATTACTATTAACACATTGAATGATCAAGCCATGGTTGGAGCTATACATTGTGGTATGCAAGTAAATTGTAATGACTTCTTTAGTTAAACAAATCAATGAATGGATTGATGTTAGTTTGTGGTATTTAATCTATATGTGTTTCTAGTATATATCTGATTTGAGATTGAAGATAATGCGTTTTAGCAACTATAGTGATCTGCATTCATTATTGCTACATATAAATATTTATGAAATATATATTATGTGCATTACACATTGTTATTCAAGAAAAGTGAACAACCAAAAAATAAATAAATAAATAAAGACAATTAGGCAAACTAGGCTGCCCATTACAGTAGTATCAGAGAAGGTGTATCCTTCCAGCCTGAAGAGTTAATAAAAAAGATGAAGACTTATGAAGAGATGATAGAAGGTATTCAATATCTTTGTGATAATCCTGGACGGTTTAGATCCATCTTCAAAAATAAATTAAAAGTTAATGAAAATGACTCTTCCAGTGAAAAGATTGAGAATGACCATTTGAACAAGGAGGTTGAGGATGAAGTTAATTCTTTAGGTATTTCTACTAGTACATGTGAATAAAATACTACCCATTAGTTCAAAAGATCTAAAAATAAGGTTGATGCCTTATGTATCACAAAAGATGAAACCTTGTTGAAAAATATGAAGACAAGATAGCAAAGGAAATTTGGACTAGCAATGAATAAAATATATCTAACATAGTTGGGCTCCATCAAAAGGACACAATGAATTCTAGGAAATAAGAAGTTGTTTCTTATTATTCATGTGCTACTTATAATGAATGCTTTCATGTTCATGAGATCATAAAATTTGATTTAGTAGAAGAAGGGTACACCAAGCTCTTTGTTGGTGAACAATAAATCAGCATTTATAAGGCCAATGAAGAGTATTCTTTTGAAAAGATTATAATTTAATTATGTTCTTCCATCCCCTCTAAATGATACCATGACAAAAACTACTGAATCAACTCCTACAAATGATAGTAAATCTAAAAATTCATTAAGTGGAAGCCCCATTGAAATTGGTGAACTTGATCAAAGACCTTTAGATTTGCAAGATCTGAAGGACCATTTTGTTTTTTTAGAAGAGGAAGTTGTGAAAATATTATTAAGTGAGGATACAACTCATAAATATATTGAAGACCTTGTTTGGAAGACCCAAATTGAGGAAAGGAAAAAATGAGATGTAAGTGGAGTCACTAGTTCTCAGCTTTGCACAATCAAAGAGACATTAGAAAGAATGAAATCTGATTACTTGCAATTTCTCAAGTATAGGGATCTTGTAATCAAGTTTGATAAAGACAAGGAAAAACAAGTTGATGACCTTTGCTTGCAGCTAAGTATGGATCATTGTTCATTGTATAAAGCATAAAATTAGTCATTTATTGCAGCCACTCCTATGGATCAAGAAGCAAATAGGGCTGGGTAAATCATATAAATTGTTGAAGGAATCGATGCAATACATAAGGATGAAATAAGGTATGACGATTCCAACATTTATTATCTTAAGGAGATACAATGTGCTAATAAAGGTTAGCAAGAACCATGAGAATTTGAGCTCATGAATTTTGATCAACAATTTTCTTGATGATATAGTTTGCAGCCGTGAGAAAAAAACTTTAACAAGTTTGATAGGTGGCTTTCATAATGACACTCTTCTTGGATCGACTGCTAATAATAAATATCCAAATTTGGAAGACTTGTGGTATACTCATATGCCCCCTTATGTTGAGAAGAATTGGAAAGAAAATCAAGAGTATAAACTCTTGAGATTGGAGGAAGAAGTCTCACAAGATGGTGTAGATTGCAATTATAAAAATGTTGATACATATAGTTTCTAGAGGAGAACACTCAATAAAACAACCATCATTGATGAGCACCCTATATTAGAAGAATATTCATTTGATCAACATGAGGACAATTAGGGAAGGTGTGAAGCACATGATTACTTGGTAATGGTAAACACCACTCCTTATGCCCTTATTAGTCATGAGATGTCAAATATGAACTTCAGATTGACTTGGGTTTGAATCTTTATTGTTCAAATTTATTATAATATTTTGTAGTGAAGTTAGCAGATGATTGAAAATCATATTTGAAGGAGGAAAGTTCATACAAATAGTGATTCATATGTTGAGGGAAAGGAGAATGAATATTTAGGAGATGACCAAATGAGGTGTGAATCATTCCAATTTTTATAATTTAGTTTGGCATCACGAGTGGGTTTTTAGTTGCATGTTTACATCAAAATTAGAGGCTTCTATGTATTTGGGTTTGATGGTGCTGGATTTTAATAAAAAATTATGTTGATGTAACTACATAATCAACACAACCAGATGGTGTTGAAAGCTTCAGTGGATGATACATTAGAGATGGAAATGGTTGTAGGTGGATATAATGAGGTTGCATGGGCATCTAATCTTCATGGGTTTCTTCAATTTCCTTCCTTAAAGGATATGTTAACTCAAGGACTTGATGTTGGTAAGTTTCTCTCACCAGGTATCTCTTTGGGTAGAGAAGTTTCTATTCATGGTTTCATGAGGGTATATATTTGTGACAAATTGGATTTGGTGAGATGTCTAGACTGCAAAAGGTGTGTGAATAGATTGCTTCATAAGAGCCAATTTTTAGATTGCAGATATCCATTTCCAGCATTTGCATTGTTAAATACAAATGAGTATGTGGTTTGGCATCAAGAGGATTATACTTTCAGTTTTGACTGAAAGAGCATTGATGAGAAACCAAATTTTGGACTTTGGATGAGAGATGCTCATTTCATCTTGCAGATGTATAACAACTTTATGGTTTAGATTTCATGGAGAAGTCAGTTGCTTCACAAGATGTTGTAATATAGTGGTTGTATCAGAGTAGATAAGTGTAAGCATGATGGTTATGAGTCCAATAGATATGAGCATCATTTTTTTCGAAAAAGAGAGTGGTAATTATCATCTTGATTGCATTGTGAGGAGTGCATATCATTTCTCTTTCAGTTCACAAATTGATGAGTTGAATATGTTTTGCATACAAATTAGAAGAGACTGAATGATTGGTATAAAGATATTTTTACTTCATCATGATATGAGGTGTACTCTCCTTTGGAAGGAGGATTTGTATCTTGTAGGATTTTTAGTTTGCATTTTCTAGTTTGTTGTTATGCTAGGTTACAAAGAGGTGAAATTGAGTATGAGTTGAAGTCTTTAGGTGATGATAATGGAATTGATTGTTGGATTTGGGACCTAGGTGTAGTTTCTAGTGATGAGGTTTGGTCATAGGATTGGAGTTGTGGATAAAATTTTAGTGTTGGTTTTGTTGTTCACTTTCTAATCAACACCCATAAGACTATGATTTTTTGCATGCAAGCGATTTTGTATGCATTTCTAGTCCAAAAAATTATTAGTACATGGTTGAGCATTGATGGTAGAGGAGATTTCTCATTAGAGATGATTTTTCAGTTACTCCCATTCACATGAATCCTATGTATTAAGTAAATTTATGATTGTTCACTGTTTCCTTAGTTTTCTCACACTATTTTTGGTGACCTTAGTTTTGGGGTAGTTGGGTTTTGAGCACTTGGAGTCTTCATTACAACTAGTTATGGGAGATTATTTGGACATAATTTAGTTATTCACCATTATCTCTTACGAGATATTGGGAAACTACAGTCTTTTTATGGTGTTATTTGTCAATCTTTCAGATAATTATTGGTTGATCATAGTGAGATGGGTTAGCCAGTATATTCAAGGTCCTTCCCTTGACACTTGAAGATTAAGTTTTGGTGGTATGTTTTTGGTTTTAAATAATAGAGACATTTGTTGGTTGATAGATTGCAGAGTTGTAATAGTGATTGATATTCATTTTCATGATGTCATGTGGAGTAAAATGTGGGTTTATGTTATATGGTTGAGAACGATTTATAATGAGTTTGTTGATGTGGTCTTTTTTAAGTTACCTTCTCTCAGGGAATTCAATTTTGGTTTTGATGAATTTTTTTAATGGGGTTACAGGAGAGGAGAGTGCAGTTTGAGGTTGTTGGTTTATTGGTTATGATTAGAGTAGCACATTATCAACTTGATGCTTGTGTTATGAGTTTGATTTGGAACCTTGAGATCACTTTGGTTAGTAGTTCAATAGTTGATAGGAATGTGACATCCTATTTCGACATCCCAAAATTCACTCCTATGGTTTTTTTGTTTGATCCTTTCAAAGAGAATTTTCTTAAGGAGATGACTAAGTTTATGGAGTTCTTGATTTTTGTTCTTGCTAGAGATTGGGAGGATGTCTCTAGTTTGGGCAACTTGCAGGAAAATGTTTTCAGCAGATGGTTCTACAATTTTATTAGGTTGACTTGGGACCTTGGGATGATTCTTGGTTTTAGTTTGGATTCAATTAGTTGATTATGGATAATATTGGCATTTCTTGAGGACAAACAATTTTGGGAAGGGCAGATTATAATGTCCCTAGAATTAGTAGAAAGACATTATTGTTAGCCTATTTATTCATGGTCTCATAGGCTAATTGGAACATTAGAGGGATCTTGAGTCTATTTGGCCCAAGAAATTTTAGTTGTACGTGGATCTGAGGTGTTTGGATGTAGTTTTGGGCATACTTGTATGCCTGAAAATGGGCAAGTACCTGTAAGCTGCACAACAGACACACACACTTCAATAAAGTCTTTATGTGGTTAGTGGGTTAGAAATATGAAATTGAAATAAAAAACTACACTAACTCACAAGGACCCATTGCCTTCTAATAGGTAGGAGTATGAGTTTTCTCTCAGGTCATCGCAAACTCAGTGACTACACCTATTCTAAATGAAGGATTTTAATCTAATATGATTGATCTAAGATGATATGCAAGATGTAGATTTTTTGTTAATCCAAGCTACTTAAGATTTACTTTTAAGAGCACCAAATTGAAGTGTGTAAGATTTATTATAAAACACCAAAATTAAAGTGTGCTCTAAGTTAGATTTGCATGCTTAAAAGTAATAACAATTAAAGCTAAATGAATAATGCTAAGAGTGCTAAAACAAAAAAAAAACTGCATAATAACGATGCAAAAATTAGGATCCTTTGTGAAGGAAATGAGTTTCTCTTTTATAGAAATCTCTCTCGAATCGACAGTCAAGATCGAAAGAAAAGAGTGGCTCAGATTTGATTGCAGAAGCACAATCCAGGTGCAAGCAATTTGATTGGTCGAAAGAGTCAGTTGACTAAACTGACTGATAATTATTTTTGAAACTTCCATATTGATTTTCAGTTAACCAAAATGTTTCCAAAATGATAAATAGTGGACAATCAGTTAGCTGAGTGGAACTGGATTGTTTCCATTTTGATAATCAGTAAACTAGATTTGATGATGTCATATGAATTTTTAATAATTTAAATGATTTTGAATGCATATTTGTTTTTATTAATTAATTTAATTCCCTTTTTTGATTTAATTGACAATTTAGCAATTTTATTTAATTAATATCGTAGATGTCCAAAAATATTAATATTAATATTAATATTATTTTCCCTCTTATTCCTCTAACTATTTAATTCAATCAATTAAATAGTTTCATTTGCGAATAGTTTAAATACTATTCCAATGTATTTTACTTAAATACATTTTGTCTCATGAAATTCCCTTTTTAATAAATTTATATTTATTAAAATCCTCCATTTTCCTAATTCTTCTAAACCATGATTTATTC
>MU223690.1:234966-276852 GCA_018584345.1 Thuja plicata | reverse complement strand
TTTGAGACTAGTTCTTCATACTAGCTCTTGAATCTTTCTTCTTGTTCTCATAATCTTGCATATTTGCATTGGGATCCATAGTATTTGGTGTGTTTGAGAGAGCACACTCACATATAATCTACATAAGCAAATCAAAATGAGTAGAATAGGGTGCTTTGTTTACTCATTTTTAGCTTAATCTGATGTTATTTGGTGTTCTTGTTGTTTGCATGATCTCTTAAATGATTTCTAAATGATATAATGTGCGAACCTGCTAATGTTTGCATGTTTGAGCTTGCTCCCAACAGGTTGAAGGATTCCATATACACATTCTGGCATGCCTGGTGGGACCCACATCCCTAAACCTTATCAAAATATCTTCATTCTTCTAAAAAACATTTTCAAATTCATAGACAGGAATCTCCGCTTCTACAGAGGTGGCTCCGATAGATGGGCGGCTCCGCTTGTACACAGGCGGCTCTACATGCAAACAGAGACACTATCACAAAAACATCCACAACTTTTGCATACAGACTCCATTTTTGATGATTCAAAAAGCGTTGGAAAGCTGACTCAGAGACCTTTTCAGATTGGTAAGCTATTAATTTAGAATCCACCTTGAAAATTTGGTGCAAATGTTCAAAGTTACTCTTTCATTTTTAATTTCAAAAGTTCATATCTTATGCTAATGAAATTTTTTTTTAAAGTGAATTCTTTGTGCAGATCACCTTTATTGCTTGTCAAAGATTTGGAAAAGATCAAAATGCTAACCAATTTTCTTGCAGCACCGCTTGTTAAAGACACAAATTCAAAACTACTCACATTTGTCTTTCAGGTTGCCTTGAATCAACATCGAGCAAACGATCGTGTTTGCAATAATTTTCTTAGGCACTTAGCTTAATTAGGGAGATTTTATTGTCTAAGTCAAATCAAGTGTTAGGGGATTATGCTCTCTTCCCTCCTGGGAAGATAAAAAACCTAGACACACCTGCTTTGTGTTAAACAATTCAATCTTTGAAGAAAGAACAAACTTTGTCTTGAGTGTTTGTGGAGAAAATGACGTTGGATAGGAGATTATGATCTTTTCCCCTTGTGGGAAAATTAGAAATTCAGACCTTTCTTGTCACCAATCCCATTTATTTCCAAGTTAATCCTTTAGTTGGGCCTGCCGGTTGAGGAACAAATCTCTCGGGAATGACCCACGTGAGAACGAGGTGTAAGCCACAACACTCCAACTCACGTAAATAAAATTTACTCCTTGGGGAAAAAGCCTCAGGATTTGGTTGGCATCTGAGCTTATACTTGGCTATCGTCTAACTTAAGTGTGGCCTCATGGTCTTAATCACGTTTACATGACTAGTTTTGTCAAGACGCTCTATGGGGCTATACGCCTAAGTCGTGCTTGCACAGACATAGAGGATACAATCGAACGAAGATCCATACTAAACACTCTAGGTTTAGAAGCTACCCAGAACACCCCCAAAAGGTGATAATACTTGTGCAAGGAAGATAGTAACTTCCCCAAGATCATTTGTACATTCGTGCTACCCTGAGCGTTTAGAACTAGATAATACGACATCATGACTGGACCCATTGTGTGCTTGGTGATGGCCATATTCATATTAGCTCTTGTGTGTGTGCCTAAGCTTACGAGCAAGTATTTTCATGCTATGCCAAATTCCTTAGGTAGTTTTTGTGCTTGAAGTGCTTGAAGAAAATTGACAAATCCGAAACACAAATGATATCCAGCATTCAAATTTGTCACGTGTGCTTGTATCCTTCAAGGTTGCTTTGTCCCTTGTCGGATTGTTTTCAGACACATGCTTGTTATTTCCAGTTTTGATTTTGTTGAAATTGGTTCTTGCCATCAAACAATCCCATTGAAGAATCAAAACACAATCAAGCTTTTTGCCGGATTATCAAAACAAACATTTCTCTCTTCCATGAGATATGTCCTAAGAACCTCAAACTATTCATCCAAGATCAAGATCTACTTATAGGACATGATCGATTCCAAGAAACACAAGAAAGTGAAAACTCCATTACCACCCATGCAAAGGGAGCAAAAGAACACAACCTGAGAAGCTACCAAGTGTCAACACATTGTCGATTCCGTCAAGCAAGAAATCCATAAATGAGAACAATTTGGAAAAGTGATCCACAACAACAAGGTTGCACGTTTCATGGGAAAATATCATCTAAACTCTACTTTTGTTGCAGCTGAACAATATGACTAGTCAGTCTATCCCATCAAACACAAGTTCCTCCTCTTCTTAAGCTCACTTAGCTTGCATTTTAGGACCTTCCTTAGGTTTCCATCTTTAGGAACACATCACACACTCATCCTTGCATGACCTTGCATTAATCAAATCAATCCATAATCAGCCTAGCATCATCTTAATCACTATCCAAAGCATCCTTGATCACACACCTCACTTGATATTGCATACCCTTTTGGAGTTGCTAAAAACCTACATCTTAATTAAACCCCATCCTTGAATGTCCTTAAACTAAACATTGTTTTAGGATAATCCCCTATTGTCTTTTGCAACCTCATCACCTTGATCAAAAGGTTGGTTCGCATTAACAAAGAATCTCATCCGCCGAAGACCACAAGTCTGTCTTAGGTAGATAGTCATATCCACTTGATCCTACATTAGGAAAAGAAACCCTTGATCCTTGCATATATCAAGTCATCCTTAATCCATAGGAGCATAGTTCATCATCTTAAGCACATCCTAATCCTAGTATCATCATCCTTAGTTTCCTAGGTGCATCCTTGCATACATCTTTCATCTCATATTCCTTTTAGGATAATCATTTCATGCCTCCTATCACATGAGCCACTAAGAAGAGGAAGAACATGGATCCTAATCTTGCCGCTAGCTCATCTAATCCTTCGACTGACAATACCAACACCATGGTCACTTATGCACCTCAGCCCAATGATCAAGTTGAACATATTTGGGTGGACACTAATGAAATTCCCACTCTAAGTGCTGTGGAAACATTTATCAATCATCCCGCACTTGTCCACATGGTAAATTCCATGAGTGGACATAACAACAACTAGGTACTTTTGGACATCCAACAACAAGGACTTCAACTTCCACCTTGGATTATACCCACACTTGTCATACAACCTATGGCACCTCTAGGGGAACGTCCTTATCCCACTAGAAATGAAGTTTTTGATCCACTACAACGAGCCCTACAAGTGGGAACTCTTCTCGCACAAGTAGTTCATCCCTCCATTCCACCTTCCATCATACACACAACACCTTCATCTACCTCGGGAGCCCTGCCTCTTGATGCCACATCAGCACCACAAACAATACCCCCCATCACTATGCAAGTACCTCCACAAGTCACGGTCACTCCTCTTTCGCAAGCAATTCCAACCTTCGTTGCAAACTTTCCACCACCACCACCAGTTAGCACACAAAAAACTATTATTCCACCCATTCCACCTCAACTCATTCAAAGTGTTGCAACCAGATCACAACACCAAAGCACCCAAGTCTCCATTCCTATTCTGCCTTTCTTCACCATAGGCATGCCACCCACCAACGCCTATAACCAACCCTTATTTTCATAAGGGTTTACTTTTATCGCTCCACCAACAATGCAACCACAATGAATGCCAATGGTTCCACCTCAAACATTGTTCAACCCAAATCCTCCAATATTGAAACCATCCATGAATCCCTTTGCCGTACCCCAAATTCCCATCCAACCTATCCAACAGCAACAACAACAACCTATCCAACCGCAGTAAATCACCAACCCATTCACCTCTCAAGTGCAACAACAACCAATTAACCCCTTCGTAGCTGCACAGCCCACTATCCAAACTACACAGCAGCCACAACCACCAACACAAGGGGAAAATCCCTTCATGACACAACCAATGCAACAGTTTGCTAGTCCTTTTATCCAACCCGTGCAACAACAACAAATTCATCCCGCCAATTACATGACCATGCCATCTTCCACTGCATCACAAACAATTCCCCCTCCACAACAAATTCTTACTAGGGGCATTCCAACACAAAACACCTATACGGGTGTACAACAAACTCATCCCATATATCCAACGCCGCAACAAATACAAGCATATTTCCAACAGTTGCAGCAATCCCATCAAGCATTGACACCTCCTCCATTGCAGTATTCCACTCAACCCCAGCAATATGTTGACCAACAACCACCCTACCAAACACCATAATATCCCCCACAACATCCTCCATATTCACCATTTGATCCATATCAGGCACAAGGGAATCCAACAATCACAATCAATAATCCTCCCCCGCAAAACAATCCTGAATGGGAGGAAATGAAAAATGCTCTTAAGGAACTAAAAGCTGGGACAGAGGCTAAAACATTCAAGTTCGAGGAAGTGTGCCCATATCCATTTGATTGATCCATCACTGCTATACCCTTCCCCAAACACTTTGAGACTCCAAAATTTGATAAATATCGGGGAAAGGGTGATCCAGTGAGTCACATGAAGGAATTCTACATGGCATGCCAAGAAGTGGCCTATAGTGATAAACTCCTCATGAGACTATTTCCCAAAAGCTTGGGAGGCACCACAATTGAATGGTTCTACAAAATCCCTTATGGAACAGTCTCTACTTTCACAAAGTTATCCAAAAATTTTGTTGCCCAATATGCGCATAATGTCAAAAATGAACTCTCACTCCTTGACTTATGTAATTCCAAATAGAAGGGAGGAGAAAGCCTGGCCGATTATCTTTAGTGCTAGCAAGGGCTTACCACAAGGTTGTCTTACCAACCCACAGAACAACATCTTATCAATATTTTCATTAACAACCTTCATCCTGAGCTTGATTATCACATGCGCATAAATTGTATACAAACTTATCACGATATCAGGATCAAAGGTATGGACCTTGAATGAGGCCTCATGGAAGAAGGTATGATTAAGCACTACAAAGAATCCCAACTTGAAAAAAATAACAACGACCGACCATGATATTGGAACAAGAACAAAAATGCGGTAACGGATGGAGCCACTGACACTAAACACGTTCAAGTTGTGGTAGCTAGTCCTAATGCACACACTCAGACTTATCAGCAAGCACCACCAGTGTATCCACAACCTCTTCCCATGTATCAGCAACTCGCTCTCACATATCCTCAACCATAGTATCAGCAAAACATGCACCCTCAAGGCGCACCCATATATCCTCCAGGGACATCCCATCAACACCACTATCAAGGTCCTATAAATCATACAAATGCTATTTCTGTTCCGCATGGACAACAAAGACCTCACACTTCAAATGCTCCACATCGCACGTTTACCCCTCTGGGTGAACCTATAGACATCATCTTTCATAAGTTGGTCCAAGCTAACCAAGTCATATGTCCTAAAACACAGCCATTTGATGACTCAACTCCTAAGCCTGCTTGGTATAAAGACAATGAGTATTGCGAATATCATCGTGTTAAGGGACACACCACTCTCAAATGCATGAAGCTGAAACACTATATTCAGGATCTCATTGATCACAAAGAGATCAAAGTGGACTCTCCTGCCCAATTGATGCCAAATGCCAACCTTAAAATTTATTAGAATGCATTCCCTAAACACACTTCTGGTACAGGTCCAGGCAATCCTACTCAGTCCCCTAATCAGGGGAAAGGTAAAAAAGTAGAAAATACTGCTAGAAAGGATTATACCAATGCTTATATCAACTATGACAATCTCATCGGCTGCATATCCCAGGTCCAGTCCTCTGTCAACGTCATCCATGTTAGGGGTGTCGATAACCAATGTGCAATCACCACTCATAGAGGAAGGATAACAGTTGCAAGTGCTAGTCCTGCCCCATTTGCTAGGACCTGATACAACATTTTGGAACACCTAGGGAATACTCCAGCCCAAATCTCCATCCTGGATCTTCTCCGCACATCACCCTCATATCAAGAGGTCCTTAACAAAACCTTGCAAGAATCCCGTGTTCCCAGCGACATCAACCTCATTGAGTTCCAAAACCTTTTCGGGCACCTGTCTACATCCTGTGGGGTCTCCTTTAGACCAACAGACATCCCCTCTGATGAAACTGATCATAATCTTCCACTTCGTATCGCTGTCATGGTTAAAATTTTTGCCATCAAACGGGTCATGATAGATAATGGATCAGCCCTAAATCTATGCACTTTAAAATTCATAAAACAGTTGGGTTGCACTGAGGCTAACATTACACATGATGTTATCACAATAAAAGCCTATGAGAATCTTGAGCGTACATCTGAAGGCACTATAATTCTTCCCATTCAAGTGGGCCCAGTGATACAGGAAACACCTTCATGTTGTTGATCTTAACCTTCCCTACAACATCCTCCTCAGACGCCCATGGATTCATTCTACACAAGCTGTCCCATCCACCTATCATCAGTGCATCAAATTTCCATATAAAGGCACTGAGATCACCATCTGCGCAGATCCCAAGCCCTTCGCATACTGCAATGCGTTGGAAACATCTTTTCCACATTCCACTCATTGTCTCAAGATTGATATTGGCACCTCTATCGCCAGCTCATCTCGAAGCCATTTAGATCCCGAAACAATCCTTTCCTCCACCTTGGCCATGGTCAAGATCAACAACAAAGGTTGTGGGGAGTACACTCTATTTGATGCCTTCGGAGTTGGAGCACTGCCGATTGATCCTCACACTCAAGGCCGCTAGCCTAACCTGAGAAAAATAGAATCAAAGACAACCAAAGTACTACAATTTGGTTCCACCACTTTCATATCACAAGGTACTCTAATTGGCCAAGAAATGACACCAAACATCAATCAATGGCTGTATAAAGATCCACAACCCAAGGACACAAGTCGCCTAAATTACTTCAAAGATAAGTACCCCACAACTCACAAACTGGTAACAGAAAAATGGAACTACCAAAGAGATGGCCTTGGTTATGAAGAACAAGGCATGAAAGAACCTATCATGCCTACCCAACTAGAAAAGCACCTGGGCCTTGGCATGGTCTCTGACACGACTGGGGGCACCAATGAGTTCATCAATTATTCCTCTTATCGACCCCTGGGCGAAATCGCTGACATCGAAGATATCCCTGAAGAGAAAGTTGTGAGAGCCTATGACGATGTTTTTGATGATGAAACCTTCCTAGGCAATGCTGTCCTACAACAAATTTCCATCCTTTTCATTGATCTCCCCCTCTGCCATCCTGAACTCATAGACTGGGACCAACCAAGTGTCGTACACGTTGATGAGTTCCAAAGTGAGGAAGTGTTCCTAAGCTTCATGGGAGTAATCAAGAAAAGAAATGGCTGGGGACAAGACTCAGCATGTGTCTACAAGCTAGACCCAAAGGCATACTTTGGGGAAGAGGAGAACTTTAGCCGCAAAAATAACATAGAAAATAAAAATAAAAAAGAGAAAAATCAATCTTCTAGTGAAAACCCCTCTGGGGCACTATCTGATCCTGAAAAAGTAAAAAAAAAGGGCGTATCTCCTAGTGAAAACCTCTCTGAGGTGCTAGAGGATGAATATTCTCCTCTTCCCCTCATCCAAGATTACAGAATTGAACAATCATCAATTCTCATCGAAGAAGCCAAACCTGTCAACTTGGGCACTAAAGACAATCCTGCCATTACATACATAGCATCGTCTTTGACTAAAGAAGAAGAAAGTGATCTTGTCACTTTACTAAAGGAATCCATCAACAAATTTGCATGGTCTTACTCCCACATGTCAGGGTTAGATCCCAACTTGGTGGTTCACCATCCAGCAGTGGACCCAAATGTCAAACCTGTTAAGAAAAAACTCAGAAAGATGCATCCCAAAGTGGCGGTACTTGTTAAAATAGAGCTAGAGAAATTGCTCCACGCCAAGATCATCCACCCTATTGACTACTATGACTGGATTTATAATATGGTGCCCATCGCTAAGCTAGATAAATCAATCAGGATATGCACAAATTTCAGAGACCTCAATAAGGCATGTCCCAAGGATGATTTTCCCTTGCCAAACATAGACATGATTGTTGATCTCACAGTAGGACATGAGATGTTGTCACTCATGGACAAATTTTCTGGATACAATCAGATCCGCATTGAAAAAGAAGATCAACATAATACAACATTCACAACCCCTTGGGGAACCTTCTGCTATAACATGATGCCTTTTGGCTTAAAGAACACTGAGACAACCTATCAAAGAGAAATGACTGTTATTTTACATGACATGATCCACAAGATCCTTGAAGATTATGTGGACAATATCTTGGCCAAATCAGTCAAGAGGGAAGATCACCTAAATGTTCTAGACTGTGTCTTTGATAGGATTGGACACTATTGCCTAATGCTCAACCCTAATAAATGTGTCTTTGGAGTTACATCAGGAAAACTCCTAGGGTTTATTGTATCTAGACGAGGCATTGAGATTGACCCAAAGAAAGTAAAAGCTATCATGGAGATGCCTCCACCAAAAACACTCCGACAGCTACGTAGCCTCCAAGGAAAGCTACAATCTGTGCACTGCTTCATCTCTCAACTAGAAGATAAGTGCCAACCATTCACTCATCTCCTACGCAAAGACAACACATTCAAGTGGGATCCGCAGTGTTAGAAGAGCTTTGACAAGATCAAATAATACTTGGCTAATCCACCCATCTTGGTACCTCCTGTACCTGGTCACCTGCTCATCTTATACATTTTTGCTACTACTACAGCACTAGGGGCACTCCTCTCTCAATTAAATGATGAAGGCAAAGAAAGGGCCATTTATTATATCAGTCAAACCCTGGTGGGTTATGAGCTCAACTATTCTCCCATGGAAAAAGGATGTCTGGCAGTGGTCTTCGCCACTCAAAAACTTTGCCACTACATGCTTAGTCACACCACAAAGCTCATTTTGAAGGTGGATTCTCTCAAGTATCTACTCTCCAAGACTATACTTACAGGTTGAATGGCTAAATGGGTTATTCTACTAAGTGAATTTGATATCCAGTATGTTGACAGAAAAGCCATTAAAGGGAAAGTCATTTTTGATCAGCTAGCTGAAGCACCATTGGTAGATGCATATCCTCTGATCACAAAATTTCTAGATGAGCACTTGTATATGGTAGAAGAACAACCAACATGGAAACTCTACTTTGATGGGTCCTATACAACTCATGGTGCAGGAGAAGGAATACTATTTATCACACCTCAAGGTGACTACATCCCCATGTCATTCAAATTAGGATTTCCCTACACAAACAATATTGCAGAATATGAGGCCCTAATTGCAGGAATCCACATGGCCATATAATGGAACATCATAGATATCAGGGTCTTTGGCGAGTCCCAACTCATCATCAAACAAGTTCTAGATGAGTATCAAACCAAAGATGATAAGTTGACACCATATAAGTAGATGGTCAACAAGCTGAAAGAACATTTCCTCCACTTGCAGATAACACAGGTACCATGTCTACAGAACAAAGCTGCTGATGCAATGGCCACAATTGGCTCCCTTCTTGAGATTCCTCATGAGTCTACACAATATGAATTCCTAGTTGAGCAACTACATGCTCCAGCTTATGAGAATGATGAATCAAATCATGTATGTGTCTTGGTTGGTCCCCAGTCCCTGTGGTACCACAACATCCAAGCTTACCTACAAAATGGTATCATATCTCCCCATCTCACTGCAAACCAATGCCAAAATTTTATCCGCAGAGCATCCCGTTATACCCTCGTAGCCAATACCCTGTATCGTCGAGGCTATCACAACGTACTCTCCAGATGTTTAGATGAAAATGAAGCTGCCCAGGCTTTACAAGAGGTACATGCTGGAATCTGCGGTGCCCACATGAGTGGCATGGTCCTAGCCAAGCAACTTCTATGTATAGGGTACTATTGGCCTACAATAGAACATGATGCTTGTGAGTTCGTAAAAAAGTGCTTACCTTGTCAATAGCATGCTAATCTGATCCATGCTCCTACTCAGGACCTCAGACCTATTGCGCCTCCTTGGCCCTTCTCTTGTTGGGGTTTTGACCTCATTGGTAAGATTACTCCCCTTTCCTCTAAAGGCCACAAGTATATAATCACAGCTATGAAGTACTTCACAAAGTGGGTTGAAGCAATTCCGCTCACCCTCACTACAGGTGTCCAGATATCCAAATTCATCCTCTACCACATTGTCTGCCACTTCGGCATACCCTCTACCATCTTCACAGATCATGGAACACCATGTGAAAACCAACACGTAAGTGACCTGTGTGATCACCTCCATATCCATCACCGTTTTTCTAGTCCATACTTCCCATAAGGTAACGGCCAAGCTGAGGCAACTAATAAAACCATCCTCAAAATCCTCAAGAAAGTTGTCAATGATATTGGTCATGACTGGCATCTCCAAATCAATCCCGCCCTCTGGGCATATCACACTTCCTATCATTCTCCTACTGGCACTACTCCCTACTCCCTAATCTATGGTGCTGAAGAAGTCTTACCAATTGAGGTTGAATTACCCTCTCTCCGAGTATCACTAAGAGGCCTGATTGGTGATGAAGATTACCGGGTAGCATGACTCACATAGCTGGATCTTCTAGATGAAAAGTGCCAACAAGATTATGATCATTTGATTGTTTATCAGAATCGACTCAAGAGGAGTTATAACAAGAAGGTCCACCCACGCCAATTCCAGGTAGGGGACCTTGTCCTAAAAGAAAATCAGAAAGTGGGTACTGATTGGGAAAAGAAAGGCAAGTTTGAAGTCACCTGGCAAGGTCCATATGTTGTCACTACATGCTTCAGTTTTGGGGCATATCAACTCTCCACCCCAGAAGGAGAACCATTGAATGATCCTATCAACATCATTCATCTTAGGCACTTCTATGCTTGACAACCAGTTTGTTCATTCCAGTTATCTGAGAAAACTCACAAAAAAAAAAAAAGTATAAAAAGTCCTGAAGAAAATACAAAAATAGAGAAAGAGATCAGCCCTAAACAAACCAGAAAATTTTACCTATGGAAACTGAAGGCAAATTCTATGGAAGAACCTGGAGCACTTGAAAGCACTGCAAAACAGTCCTGAAAAAATCTCTAAAAAGCAGAAAAATGCAAATGAAAAAAATTATTGTCCTAGTGAGAACCTGGTAAACAGGTACTTGGGCAATATCAAAAAAATCAAAAAAAAGATCAAAAAGATCCAAAGAAATCAAAAAGAAAAATAAAGAGAAAAACTTTCGTCCAATGGTGAAAAATTGGCAATCAGGCGCCTTGGACAATTATGGGTGATAAAAACCTAGAAACAGGCGTCACACATAGTGGACCATTCCATTATCTATCAAAATCTCATTCCCTTCCATCACTAGCACCATCTCAATATTCCCCGTATTCCCTGGGTGTTTGCATATCATACACACTAGTCTGCAATGGTCTTCCTATCCTGAGCTTTTGTACACATGATCTTATATATTATTGTTCATACATTGTGCTCTTCAGAGCCCTAAGTGTCAGTCCTATATATCGCTCATGTCTTGGGTTGCTCCTAATCCTACATTGGTTCTATGGTTTGCTTGTAGTCCACATTTTGATCAATCAAATTGGTAAGTCCCATCTTTCTGGAAATGAGTCTTGAGGATGTATCCTTCCTCTCATCTACTTAGATCTAGATTATCATCATCTTCGGGTTCTCACAGGATGTATCTCTCCTCTAGACATCAGCACACACACCTATCATGTGCATCAAGACAAGTAACATGATCCAATCAAATTTTGGTAGTAACCTTTGTACATAATCGCTGTAACTAATCACTTGTAATTAATCACTTAGTTTGGTCCTTGTATATTCTTGGCGTGTCTCATCTTCCCACCATCATGCTAACATCCTGAGTCGTCATCCTACTAACATTTCCTACCCGACCCTCCATAGTTCACCCATCTGGTTTATCAGTTGATTATGACACACACCAAAAATAAAAATAAGAACATTTGAGTTTTTGAGACTCAAATGCCATAGCATGTTCAATCTCAAACAACTTATCATCTAAGCTCTTCAGTCGCACTCTGTATTCCTTCGCTATGGATGCTTCTGGGTATTGAAAGTAAGGAAATTGATGCAGAGAACAATTGAAAGAAAATCCAAGAATAAGAGAACGATGATCTGCCGCTCATAGTATCATTAGTTAGATCATTTAAAGGTGTCTTGCATTGTTAGATTCATTTTTAAGATCATTTAAGGAATTTGGCATTGTTAGATTCATTTTAAGATCATTTAAGGCCTCTTGCACTTTTAATAGTCATTTTAGGTTCATTATATCATCTTGCATTGTTAAAAATCCATTTTAGGTTCATTATATCATCTTGCATTGTTACAATTCATCATTAATCTTGCACAATACATACATTTCATTTTAGCTTGCATTCATCCATTTTTATTATCTAACATCATTACATCATTTTAGGTTCATTATCTTGCATTATTAATCCATTTTAGGTTCATTATCTTGCATTCATCCATTTTTATTATCTAACATCATTACATCATTTTAGGTTCATTATCTTGCATTCATCCATTTTTATCATCTCCCATATTTACAACATTTAGATTCATATACCATTTGCATAATTAATTTTAGTCTTGCATTGTTAAAACATCATTCATCTATGCATATTCATAAAACATCAACATATATATTGCATACATCATAAAAACACATCACATCCTGCATCCACACACATCAGTATTAACCCCCCAAGGCCCTCTTATAGCCCCTGTTTTTGCCAAAAAAAATTTCACCAATCTTCGCCCCTCTCGTGTATATTTTTGTATATATTGTCCTGTTGTATAAGCTACAATGCACATAAAAATACACAAAAACATTTAAAAATACAAAAAACCCAAAAAAATTCAAAAAAATGAAAACTCCCAAAAATATCAAATATTCCCAGAAATCATGCAATAAATCCTTTGTTCTTTCCAGATTGTCCTTGATCTTCGTTTTCAGACACGTTTTGACTCCTGCGACTGCAACACTTTTTTTTCACCCAATCAATTTTGCGACTGACTGTCCTTGCTCGCCATCGTGTTCACAGCTTTTTCCAATGAATATCTTTCCATCAAACCCAATCAATTAACATCCTTTCCCGTTAGGATGCATCCTTCCAGCATTGGCATATCAACATTTTCTTCAATCCCGTTCATGGCAAGAACTTTGGACTGAATGACTGCTTGGTCATGAGGCCTTCTTTATTGATTTTATCTTTTTGTGTTAGTTCACACCTACTCAACACTACCTTGATCTGCTATATCTTGGTGCGTGGTGACGGGTCGCTACTGATACATGTGTCTTTTGCAGTGTGCTTCTGTTTGAGTGTCTAGTCCACGCAAAGGAATCTTGTCATCTATGTTTTCTAACACCTAATGCATACCTCCTCTTGCAATATTAAAATTCGATGTGCTCTCCATATTTTTCACACAAATGGATCCCAATGCTTAGTTAGCTGCATTTCATTTGCATTTACATTCTTAGCTGCATTGTTAGCTGCATTTCAGAAGGCTTCTATTTATTCCCTCCCTCCTTTTTTGAGAAAATCCCATAACATTGTCTTTGTTATGTTCTTTTCTTGAGGGGGCAAAACCCTATATCAATCAAAGAGTACACTAGTGGCAGCTTCTGTTAATGAAGTCAATAATCAGTCAGAGAGTATTGTCATCGCTTCAACATGACTCCTAGGAACCCTCTTCCTCTGTGGCAACTCATTTTCTTGTCTTTGATGAAATGTCACTTGTGACGCCACATCAAAGAGGGTAAAAATGTAGATGTCCAAAAATATTAATATTAATATTAATATTATTTTGCCTCTTATTCCTCTAACTATTTAATTCAATCAATTAAATAGTTTTATTTGCCAATAGTTTAAATACTATTCCAATGTATTTTACTTAAATACATTTTGTCTCATGAAATTCCATTTTTAATAAATTTATATTTATTAAAATCCTCCATTTTCCTAATTCTTCTAAACCATGATTTATTCAAATTTGATTTGAATAATACCCTAAAACCCTAGCTAAGAACCTACTAATCCTACCGTAAAGTCTACCCTATTCCTACCCTACTCCCATCACCTCATTTCCTAAGTATACTTACCCACCTAATTGTCCTTTAACCATGCTTAATGGGTGATTCGTAACCTTTTTAAGGCTAATGGAATGCTCACCCACATGGGAAAATTCTCTCCAAAATGGGCACCCATCCCTCTTAAATTCTTCTTACAAGTTTGTCTCCCACTTGGAAATGTTGAGCCACTCAACATTTAATGCCAAGTTTGACTCAAAATTAGCCATCCCTTCCAAGCCCATGTGTCCAAAATGGCCACCCATTCCTCTTTAATTCTCTCTTACAACTTTGTCTGCTTTGAGATATTGAGCTACTCAATATTAATGCCAATTTTGACTCAAAATTGGCCATCTTTTCAAAGCCATGTGTCTCCTAGACAAACTTGTTTTCATGCTAGTATTGTCTTAGAGTTTTCATATTTGTTTTCATGCTAATGCTCTTAGATGTTAGTTTGATGCTTTCAATTGTTTAAATCATCTAGAAGTCACATGTTAGGCTCTTAATTGGTAAAGAAATCATAGTTTCTTTATAAGACTTTCATATCATCCTTACTTTCATAAGTTTAGATTATCATTTTTGGAGAAGATTTGAGACTAGTTCTTCATACTAGCTCTTGAATCTTTCTTCTTGTTCTCATAATCTTGCATATTTGCATTGGGATCCATAGTATTTGGTGTGTTTGAGAGAGCACACTCACATATAATCTACATAAGAAAATCAAAATGAGTAGAATAGGGTGCTTTGTTTACTCATTTTTAGCTTAATCTGATGTTATTTGGTGTTCTTGTTGTTTGCATGATCTCTTACATGATTTATAAATGATATAATGTGCTAACCCGCTAATGTTTGCATGTTTGAGCTTGCTCCCAACAGGTTGAAGGATTCCATATACACAAATATATCAGAATATTAATTAAATAATTAGTATAAAATTTATTTGCCAATGTAATGTGATTTTAGGAATTAATTAATTAATCAAGTACAATGATTGATTAGGACCTAGGTTTTAGGTTAGGTTAGCTAAAAATTTGATGAATTGCCTGTTTGATTTAGGACTTAGAATAGTTAAGATTAGGGTTTCTTGATTAAATATTGAGATTGGGGGTCTAGGGTTTAGATGACCATTTTTATTGATGACATGTAACTGTTTGAATGTTTGAAGATGTTAAGTTGATTATCATGCAAGGCATTAAATCAGTTAATGTATTGTATTGTCATTGATGTCAACTTGATATAATCTGTATGGTCATGGAAATACTGTTAAAGACTTTAAGGAACCAATGAATCAAAGGCTATGCTATCAGTAATGCATATAATTCAAGTATTCACAAAGTGACTGTATACACCGACGGAGTGCACTTCGATGGTCAGAGTAAAAGAGAAAAGTCCAGTGTTATCCAACAAGAAAATGAACAACATTACTGATGAGCAAAGTCACGGTGTTTCTCGATGAGAAAAGCACAGTGTAACCCGACAGAAAAAATTATAGTGTTGCCTGACAAGGACGGAGATCCTGATGACAACTGAAGTCACACCGACAGAACAGTCTGTTGTCACCGACAACTAACTGAAGAGTTGACCGACAGAACATAGAGTTTAGAAATGACAAAATGCTTAGCTGTCAAGAGCTAAATATAGACTTAACTAATACTTATCTTTGTTTTGATCAAAAAGATAAAGCCAGAGATAAGTAATTGATTTAAAGCTGCTTTGTCCAGTTGGCAAGAAGATCTCAATAAGATCAAACTGGAGTTTTGCTTTAAATCTATTGGCGAGAATCGTGGATCACACCAAGATCAAGAAAACCAAGAAATAGTGAATCATGTCTATAAAGAGATAAACCCAATTCATTATGAAGTGTGGGGTGAACAAGAGAAAAGAGGAAAGATGCTAAAGAAAATCTGAAGGAGAAGAAAATCTTCATTCAGTCCTAATCAGCAAGCTGAGGAAAGAGCTAGATTATGCAGACACCGACGAACAGTGAGACAACATCACAGAGCAGAACAGTGTGGAGCAAAGGTATAATTGTTTATATTGATCAAAGAGGTAATGCACTTACAATAGATCTGAAATTTTTTATTTCGAGTTATATGTGTGAATAAATCATTTAATGTTTTAGTTTAATCATTGAAGCATCAAGTCTCTTAACCAAGTAGGACTTAAAAGTGTTCTACAATTGAGATACATCCCAAGGAGTATCAAAAAATTTGATCATAGAAAGTAGCATTGGATATGCCCGATACCTATTGATAGGCCAAGTGAGTGTTTGATCAAGGATGGTAGCATTAGATGCCAAATACTAGGTGAAAAACTATCTTTTAAATCCTCTAACAAGGTCACACCTAACAGTGTATTTGTAACCATTAACAGGGTTGGCTCTTAACAAGGCTCACTTCAGAAGAGTGAAAATTTGGGGTAACGGTCCTAGTGGTTTTTCCCTTAACAGGGTTTCCATGTTAAAAATCCATGTGTTATGTGTTTATGTTTCATTACTTTACTATTTTACATTTCACATATGCAATTCTGGATTGATCGGCATACTCTGCATATTTACTGTGTTTCGGTAAATAGTTGACTACTTATCGGTAAACATACAGAAGAAGGTTTAACAAAGCAATCTGACAAGTAGTAAATTGATATAAGTATTTCAAGGCATTCATCTTGTAGGAAAAAATATAACTAGAGGCATAATTTGTGTTTATAAGTTTTAAGGGTTGATTTAAGGATTAAATTTCGAGGCCACTAATTCACCCCCCCTCTTAGTTATTACTAAAAATTTGCATTAGAGCTTGTGTTCTTAGAAGGAAGGTTTCAAGACCTAAGATAAAGATCATAAGATGAACAGACAAGATGTGCCCAAGTTGAACAAAGACAATTTTTCTTCATGGCAGAGCAGAATAAGACTCCACTTATCAGGTATTGGTAATGATGTTACTCAATACTTAGATGTTGAATATGTGTTGCCCATAGGAGAACCCACAGTTGAAAAATTGAGAGAGAAGTATGAGCACACCTACATGATGATAGATCTTGCTTCCTCACTCTCTGATGCTGAATTTGAAGATGTCAAAACCTGCAAAACTACAAAGCAGATGTTGGACAAATTGATGCTTGTACATGGTGGTGACAAGAATGTTTTGAGAGCCAAGGAAGAAAACCTTAGAGGAAAGTTTGATGATCTCAAAATGAAAGAAGGTGAAAACATCACACTGTACAACACAAGAATTAAAGAGGTAGTCAATGCTATTCGAGGAGTTGGAGGTGTACTAGAAGAAGATACAATGGTAAGTAAAATTCTAAGAGCCTTACTGCCTACTTATGCTATTAGAGTATCTTCTATACAAGAAATGAGAGTAGTAGCAAATATCCATGTTACTCTAGATAGTTTGACTGGAAGACTGATTTCATTTGAGATGAATAACTTTGATAATAGTTTCTTACCAAACATAGAGTCTGCATTCAAAACTTCTATGAGAATAAGTAAATCAAGTCATAAACACACTATGAGAAAAGATAGTGATAGTGAAAGTGAAGAAGAAGACCTTGATGAAATTGAAGCACTTATGACTAGAAGAATGCATAGAGGCAAAGGTAAATACAAGGTAAATTACCACTTGTTTGTTTTAATTGTAAAGAGATTGGACACTTTGCTGCAAGATGTCCTAACAGAATAAAAGATGATAGAAGTAATGACAGATCTTTTGAAAAGAAGTTTGACAGAGGTGATTACAAAAGCTGTCGACAATCAGAAAGAAGAGATACCCAAGACTACAAGGATAAAGGAAAGAAGGCCAATTACCTAGCAAAATGCAAAGATGAAGATACTGACACTGAATCTGATGAAGACATCGAGATGGTGTTTGTGGTACTAAAAGTTGATTCAGATGATGATGAAGAAAGGTATGTAGAAACAACACTCATATCTAAAGTTAGTAAAAATGATGTTTGGATCATAGATAGTGGCTGCACTCACCACATGATCGGTGAAAAGCAAAAGTTTGAGACTTTTGAATACTATAATGGTGGTTCAGTAAGAATGGCTAATGATACACCTTGTCCAGTCAAAGTTAGAGGAACCATAATGTTGAATAACCAGATAAAATGTGAAAATGCTTATTGGGTTAAAGGATTGAATTATAATCTATTGAGTGTTTCTCAGTTGAATAATTCAGGTCACAGAGTAGCATTTGAAAATAAGAAGGCAAAGATCTTCAATGAATCAGGAAATCTGATTGGTACTGGTGAGCAGACAAAAGGTAACTTATTCTATCTGAATGATACTTACACCACTTGTTTGATGGCTATAAACGAAGACATATGGTTGTGGCATAAAAGATTGTGTCATGTGAACTTTGACAACATGATAAAGATAAGCAAAAAGAGAAATGTCAGAGGCTTACCGATGATGACTAAGCTCGACAACATCATGTGTAAGAATTGTTAAAAAGGTAAGATGACAAAGTATAGTTTCAAAAGAAAAACCCATACATCTGATGCAATTCTAGAATTAGTCCATACTGATTTATGTGGACCCATGAGGACAAAGAGCTATTATGGAGATAGATATTTTATTCTCTTTGTTGATGATTTTTCTAGAATGATGACATTCATGTTTCTAAAAGATAAATCAGAAGCATTCAAGATGTTTAAATGGTACAAAGAAATGGTTGAAAAACAAAGTGATAAGGAACTAAAATGCTTAAGATCAGATAGAGGAGGGGAATTTATTTCAGATGAATTCACTAACTTTTGTAATGAGCATGGTATCAAAAGACAGGTCTTTGCATCGAGAAAACCACAACAAAATGGTATTGTTGAGAGAAGGAACACATCCATAGTTGATTATGCAAGGACATTGATGATAGAGAAAGGGATCACCCAAATCTTCTAGAGGGAAGCTGACAGTACTGTTGTTTACACATTGAACAAAGTACAATTGAAGAAAGACACAAAGAAGACACCTTGTGAGCTTTGGTATGGCTATACACCCAATGTAAGTTACTTCAAAATTTTTGGTAGTCAATGTTATATCTTAAAAGATGATAGAAATGGAAAAATTGACTCCAAGAGTGATGAAGGAATCTTTCTAGGGTATTCCACCAAAAGAAAGGCTTATAAATGTCTCAATAAGGCCTCTAACAAAATTGTTGAAAGTGCAAATGTAAAGATAGAAGAATTTGAAGAAAAAAATGAAAAGGAAAGAACAAAAGAACCAGATGAATACATTAGGTTTGATTACAATGAGGAACTTGACACTCTACTCGACCAACAATGTAGAGCTCCCGAGCAATAGATCATTGCACTCGAGCTTTAGGCTGCAAATATCGACGATCAGGATATTGCTCAAAATGATACACAAAGTGATGGAGAACAAAATGATGATCAAGATGATAGACAAAGGATTGAACCTCTAATTTCCAGATATGTCAGAAAGAACCATCCACAGAACCAGACCATAGGAGACAAGAAAGCTGGGATGAGAACCAGAAGTAAGTCTCTAAACACAAGATGTCTTATTTGTGATTTTGAGCCTAAATCTATCAATGTTGCACTTGATAATGATGAATGGATAAGTGCTATGAATGAAGAGATTGAGAAGATAGAGAAAAATAAGACATGGACACTTGTACCAAGACCAGATGACAAGTGTTATTGGTACAAAATGGATATTCAGGAATAAGCTGAATGAGAATGGAGAAGTCACAAGAAATAAAGCAAGATTGGTATGCAAGGGGTATGCACAAGAATAAGGGATTGACTATGGAGAGATGTTTGCACCCATTTCTAGGCTAGAAGGAGTGAGAACATTTCTTTCTTATGCTGCATATAAAGGCTTCAAGGTATACCAAATGGATGTCAAATATGCATTTCTAAATGGAATACTTGAGGAAGAGGTATACATTGAACAACCAGAAGGATTTATTGATCCAGACAAGAGGAACATGGTATGTAAACTATGTTAGCTCTTTTTCTTGTGGAATCAATTACAATAGCAATAAATGCCAGACTCTCCTATACCCAAGTTGGATTCTCATAGGGAAAAGGCTAATTAACAAGGATGAAAAATCCTTCTACACTTTGGGCTCTACATACCCAGGTGGGTGCACCTTTGACAGAATATTATCTTTCAGCAGTGGATTAAGGATTGGTGATCCTTCTTCTTTTTATGCCATTTAGGCCTAGGAAGGATAACCTATTGATTCACTCTTCAAGGAATCACTAAGATGAATTGTACTGAACACAATTAACTAGACATTTATTTAAAATAACAGAAGCATATAGATTGATTAAATTTGAATTGATGATAACAACCACTTGTCAGCATTCTGACCAGTGCCTAATCATGGGTGATAGAGTCAAAATAGAGCATACACATATTAAAATAATCAATGGAAATACAAATGAACCCCAGATAGAATGCCTTACAAACTATCCTCTCATCCTCACACCCCTATATCAAATCCCTGCATAAACCCTAACCCTCTGCAATTATCTGCAAGATTTAAAACTCTCCTTGAAAGCAAATTACAGACAAAAACATGGCCACTTTATAACAAGTATACTCAGAATGCCTTACAAATTGAACATACAATAATTAATAGTAAATTCAAGAAGACATCATAGATATCAAAATGGAGATTCCATTGTATTTTATTAATGTAAACTCAATATCAGTACATTCAAAAGACTCAAAAACCAACAGTCAGACACTATTTAGTAATCTCCCTTGTAGTCTTATTTTTACCATCCCTTTTACATTATTAGAACTTGATATTTATAGATAGCCACAGTAATCTTGGAATCCTTTTGGAAAATAAGGATGCAACAAGCTACAGATGACTGGACTAGAGGACAAAATACAATTTTCAGATGAGAAAAAATTTTAGGCGGATGGGATAAAAAATCTTTGCTATAAGCCATGTAATCTTTTGTTCTATGACCTCCTGAATGCTTGAAGTTGCTCTGAGGTGGCTAGATCCTTGTCATTTGGAATTTTTCCTCTTGCTGATGTAGAGCCCCAATATCTGATTTGTTTAAATTTCTCAACCTCTTTGGTGTTAGCTGTCCCCTTTGTGTTCACTGTCTCATGCTACCGGGGTGACTATACCATACTTGCTAACCCATGTGGTGAACACCTCATCACTCAGCCAACTAAAACTGAGGACCTCATCTTTCTGGCTATTGAACTCTTCCCAGTCATCATTAGCTTTCTCAACTTATGCCTCCCAGGATTCAAAAAATTCCTTCGCTTTGTTCAAAATATCAATAGTTAGCACAAACCATCCAATATTTGCCAATGTAACAATACTTTTTGTCCTGTTGGTTAGTGCTTCATTCAATTTTCTTAGCCATAAGGCTTCATTATTTATGTTCCCAACTTCTTTGAACATGTTGGGAAACATGTCATACCTATCCCTGGAAAACTCTTCTCTCATAATAGTGACCCTCTTTATGACCATGTTCTTCTTGATGTCCAAATTGACCATCAATTTGAGACATTTATGGGTGCTTGTGAGGATGATATCAATACTATTCTGTTCCTTTGAGAGAGAGTAAAAATATTTGACATGGCTGCCTCCCCTTTCCAGTTATTCATTATCAAATCCCACTACTCCTTTTCATCATCATATTTGCTTATGATGCTTGCAATCTTCTTTCTCAGTAGATAGAGGTTAGAAAGGTTGACCTCACTAGAACACCTTTTGAGGTTGGAAAATATTTGATCAGAACATTTTTGTTTCACCAAATCCTCAGCCTCTTTGTATGTAGGGGAATCTTCAAGACCCTTTTACCCTCTTCTTCTAGCCTTGATCTCTCACTGATCAATCTGTTCTTCTCAGCCTCTAATTCTGCTCTTTTGGCATCAATAGCTTCTTGGGTAGTGGGACTTAAAGGTGCAGGGGATGGGGGATATGTCACAAATGGACTAGAGGAGGAGGGTTGGTGAGGTTCCTGAGAAATTACCCCTTGGGGCACAAATTGAATCTTTTGTTTACCCTCCAACTCTGCTATTATGTTATCTTTCATTAAGGATTTGACCTTTTCCTCATTATAAGATTTAAGTACAAACTCATATTTCTCATTTAAGCTAGCATAGGCCTCCTTTTCTCTCTCAGCTACCTTCATGCTTAAATTAGCTATTTGAACAACAAGGTTTGTAGCTTCAATTCCTGAAGTGTCAGCAACCCTCTTCACAATTAGACTGTCTGTATCTTCAACCTCATCATCTTCCTTTATTCCCCTCTTGTCCTTTTTCTTTAATGACCAAATGGCTAGAGCTACATAATCTTCACTAAACTGGGAAGAAATTGATGTTCCAATAGTTCTCATAGGTTTTGCTTGTTTTCTAACAACATCAAAGACCACTGCATCTTCCAGATCCCATTGAGGTAATATGAGAACTCCCTGCTTTTTAATCATTTGTCTACCCTCTTTAGGGGTGATCTTATCAAAATTTGATATCATCTCCTTCTTAACTTCCTTCTCTATATCTTCCTTGGCAAAATTGGGTTGGGATTCTTGCATCTTTTGGCACTTGTGATTGAATTCATCAATGTGGCATCTCCATAGAAATTGAATGAATGCCCTGGTTTTAATGAAATTGTCATTAGACAAGAATTCATCACTGGCTTGTTTGGTTATAGGATCCAAATCCTTGGCAGCAAAATCTGCTACTGTGAGGTCAGTTACTATATGTTTAGGGGCCTCTAGCATCCCTTCTTGTAGCTCCTGAGTAGTAACAACCACTTCACCAGCATTCCTCAATTTGATCAATTTCTCAGCGATGGCCTGATCATCATATTGCATGGGGGATTGGGAAGGAGAGTATAATTCACTCTCCTATTCTTTTGTTTCCACCCTTTGTCTTTTTGGAGAGGGCACCTCTTGAACATCAATATCCGCTGGCCTCTTTCCTTTGTGTTGAAAAGGTTTGTCAACTTTAGGAGCAATAGTAGTGTATCCTCTCCTTTTATACACTACATAATCCCCTGGTGGGACTATTCTACCCTGTGGAAATTTATTGAGGATAGCAAGAGACCTTTCTAGATCATTTTCAACTACTCTTTGCCTCTTCTCATTTAGGGTTTGCATGACCCCCTCTAAAAGATTCATTAGGGAGTCAATTTTGTAAGACCATGGGAAAAAATCCTTTAAAGGATCATAAGTCTTGTCAAAATTTCGTACAAAGTCCAAAGAATTCTTGTATGCCATCCATTTCTCCTTCATGGCTTCCTAAACACCAAGGTCAAAAATATTTCTGATGATATCCTCAGGGTAGTTGAACTGATGCTCTAATATGAAGCATTTAGTCCTCTTCCTGAACATACCCATGATAAAATCTTCATTATCTGCACATCTAGACACAGAAGTGGCTAAATGATAGGGATCAAAATACTTGTCAAACTGTGTCCACCCACCTTTGGTTATGATGAAGTGATGGGCTCTGGTGAGGGTAGGAAAGATATTTCCCTTCATCTTTCTGGTCAGGGCTTCTTCCTGTAGCCCACCCAATTGCCTTATAATTTCTTCTACTCCAATCTTGAGTGGGACTCTATAGGGTAGCACATAAGGAGTTCCTCTAAAACCATAAACCCTAATTACTATAGAAAAAGGGTACAAAATTAGATCTCCCCAATTGTGAGCAATTTTTAGCTCCGGGGCATATTCCACAGGCCTTAAAAGCCTCATCATTTCATTGTGAACCCTAGTATTCTGATTACGCAGCAGTGACTTGAGTCTAGTTGCAAAAACCTTATCAAAATACACATAACTAGTATTCTTCCTGTCCCATGATAAATCTGCACTCCACATCTGAACATGCAATTATTTACCATCTTGGAATTTATCCAGTTCCATTTCTTCCTCAAAGAAGTTTGCATTGTTGAACAAGAACATATGCATCATGAGGGAATACCAACCCATTGGTTTCTATATGTTTCTGTCCTGAATTCCTGCCAGACCCTCATGCATCTCCTGAGAAATATAAGATGCAAAATCAAATACTACTGACAAGTGGGGATGCAGAATTTGAACAACCATTAGCATTATATGGACAGGCATTGCCACATCTTCATCTATCCCCAAAAAATTGCACAGAGCACTGTACATCTTTCTGGTCTTCCCATTAAAAATATCCAACTTGAAGAGTTCTGGGGTCCTAGGCCCTACTACAACCAAGTTCCCTATTTTATTGATATACCCCTTCAATTCCCCTTCACCCCTATAATACTCTCTTTGATTTTGGTATACTTCTTTAAATTACTAAAGATCAATATCATCCATATGCTCAGAGGTGTCAGTCAGCTTGAAGATCCTTCTGATTTCATCGGCTGATACAGTCAACAACACATTTTCCTAAGTGTCCCTAACAACCCTAGCCACCTTATCATAAGTGTTTGTAATTAAAGTGAATAAATCAGTATCCATGAACACACTAGGTGCTATCAGTTTTCCCACATCTAATTCCCAAATATTACAGTCTGGGGTAGAGGCATTCCTATGGCTATAAGCCGTCCTGAACAGAGTGAGGCCATCAAAACTGGTATTAGCATCTTTCGCCCATCTACCAGAATCATATAACCCTTCTCCAATTTTGAAGTGGGGATGTGGTGGAACTACCCTTTTAATTTGTGTGGAATCTCCTGAGGACAGGTGCAATTGCTATAACAAATCTTCCCTAACGTTCCATTTTTGGTAATCAATCTCTCCAGAGACCTCAACTCTAGGGGCCATTCTAAGGTTTTTTCTTCGATACTAGAATCAGATTCTTAAACAAAGCTCTAAAACCTTTCTGAACTGCAAATTCCACCACAATTTGAATGCTAGTGAATCAGTAAGCTTACCTATTCTACACAGAAGTCGCGTGAAGCCAATTTTCTCTACAATCCCATCTTTGCTCAAATGATTTTGATGAATCATTGTGACTGCAAGTTGACTTAATCAATTCTATGGCCTCAATCAAATCAATATTTCAAATTGAATTTGACTGGATTTGTCACACATTCTGTAATTAATTCATAGGCTTCAATTTTGCGGCTTAATGGCTCTCTCCAACATATTTTACCAACTTTGAATTTGAGTCGTAGATTCTGGACATCATTCTCTACATCTGACGGCTATCTTATTTTCCCAAAAACAACTATCCACTGAGGACACGTGTCGCCACCGCTTAATCGCTTACTCGCTAGATGTCGAGAAGTTTCCCTTTAAGTGATGAAGCGAGCCGTCGGATATGAAACAACTTAACTGTAGTTTAAGTTCTTGCCAGCTCTGAATGCCCGGGTCCACCAGCTGCCAGATGTCATCACCGCTTAATGAATTACTCACTAGATGTTGTGCATCTTTTGCATAAGCCATTAAGCTGACCATCAGATCTTTCCATGGTTTAACACCTTTTATACTTGTCTGGGACTAGACCCACACTCTTTCCTAGACAGGTGTCACCTCCGCTTAATCGCTTGCCCATTAGATGTCGTGCACTTTTCCTTTAAGCCATTAAGTGGGCCGTTCGATATTTTCATACTTGCCCACTGTTTAACTGAGAACCTTTATGACTTCTTTGGCCCCACCAAGGACACATGTCACCACTGCTTAATCGCTTAATTGATAGATGTCGTGCACCTTTTGATTAAGCCATTAACCCGACCGTTCGATCAAAACTCACTTGCTCACTGCATAAGGTAATGACGTAAAAAAGATTTTTCGTGGTGAGACTTAGGGATTAATAAAGTGGTTAGGATAACATAGTATTTTTGCAAAAAGCAACCCATTTAACATGAACACATGACTTAAGGTGATTTAAGTGACCAAAAAGTAACATGAAAATAGAATCGGCCAAGACAGTTAGGGTTTTTTAGTCATTTTCCACCATTTTCAACTAGGTTAAGGGTTTGAGAAAACTTTGTAAAGGCATAAATTTTTTTTTAATATCAATTTCAAAGCCTTGGACACTACCAATGACAAGGGATCCTAAGAAAATTATAAGGCACAATTTAAATAGGAAATTGCACCAACAGACTACACAAATCCTTGTATGGATTGAAACAAACACCCCGAGCCTGGTATGAAAGAATTCAATCCTATCTCATAAGTATTGGATTTGTAAGGACTAGTGAAAAAATTAATCTTTATTTGAAGGAAGATATTGATGCTAACATTTTGATTGCTGAAATATTTGTTGATGACATCATATTTGGAGGCAATGATATGCTATGAAAATCATTTGCAAATGAAATGAGCAAAGAATTTGAGATGTCTATGTTTGGAGAGATCAAGTTCTTTCTTGGTCTGCATATCATGCAACAAGATGAAGGTTTTTTCATTATACAATACAAGTACATCAAAGAAGTACTGAAAATATTCAAGATGGAAGAATCCAAACCAGTTGGAACACCGATGGAAACTGAATGTAAGCTGACAAAAGAGGACAAGTCATCAGAGGTAAATCTGACTTTGTACAAATCAATGATTGAAAAACTCATGTATGTTGTACATACTAGACCAAATATTGCACATGCAGTAGGAATAGTTGCAATATTTTCTGCTAATCCTAGGGAATCACATATGACTGTTGTGAAAAGAATCCTGAGATATCTAAAGAATACTGAGGAACATGAATTATGGTATAGAAGAGAAGGAAAATTTGAACTTAAGGTCTTTACAGACATTGATTGGGATGGAAATATTAATGACCAAAAGAGCACAAATGGAGGAGCATTCTTTATGGGTGACAGACTTGTCACATGGATCAGCAACAGGCAAGGATGCATCTCCCAGTCTACTACAGAGGCAGAGTATGTTGCTGCTACTACAAACTACTCAAATATTGCATGGATAAAATAGTTACTAGAAGGTATGCATATGCAAATTCTAGAACCAGTGATTATCTATTGTGACAATACCTGTGCAATAAACATTTCCAATAATCCTATCATGCATGCTAAAACAAAACATATTGCCGTCAAGTATCATTATTTGAGAGAACAAGTCCAAGAAAATGAGGTAATACTTGAGTATGTGCAATCAAAGGAACAATTGGCTGATATCTTCACCAAGACACTGCCCAAGGATGCATTTGAATACTTGAGAAAGAGACTAGGGGTCAGGCCCTTGTCTACTAGTCATTAAGATGACTAGAAGGCTACATCAGCCTGCATACTATCAGAATATCATTCATGTTGATACAAGAAAAAAGATAGACTTCAAAGATATATCTATACACAACAAGGTATTTATCTACTCTGAGCACAAGATTTACTACCGATGGATTGGGAAATTCAAGGAATATATTATGGATAGAAAGGAACTGTTTGGAATTACTGTCAAAATTTTGTTTAACATAGATGTTTGTTTGGAATTAATGTCAAAGGGAGAGAAATATCTCATTATCATACAGATAAAAGGAGAGAAATATATCCATTATCATCTCAAGGAGAGATTATATCCATCAAAGAATCCAAAGGGAGAGTACATACAAAGGGAACGAATTGCTGACAAGAAACATCAAAAGAAAGGAGAAAAATCAAAGGGAGAGAGTTTGACACAAGAGGAGAACACTTCACATCAAAGAAAGAAAGATTCTACATCTATCCAGTGAAGGGATTGAAGATAGACATAAAGCTGCAAGAATCAAATTTAAGCTATTTGAGCTTACCGAAAACTAGACATTTGTAATAGTTACATTAGGAAAGCTTGATGAAACTATATATTTTATATTGTATCAGCAATAGTATAGTATGATAATGTAGTATGTTTCCATCAATGCCAAAGGGAGAGATTGATGACATGTAACTGATTGAATGTTTGAAGATGTTAAGCCGATGATCATGCAAGGCATTAAATTAGTTAATGTATTGTATTGTCATTGATGTCAACTTGATATAATCTATATGGTCATGGAAATACTGCTAAAGACTTCAAGGAACCAATGAATCAAACACTATGCTATCAATAATGCACATAAGTCAAGTATTCACAAAGTGACTGTATACACCGACGGAGTGCACACCAATGGTCAGAGTAAAAGAGCAAAGTCACAGTGTTACCCGATGAGAAAATGCACAGTATTACCGATGACAAAAGTCACAGTGTTTCTTGACGAGAAAAGCACAATGTAACCCGACGGATAGAATTATAGTGTTTCCTGACAAGGATAGATATCCCAATGACAACTGAAGTCACACCGAAGAAATAATCAGTTGTCACCGACGACTAACTGAAGAGTTGACTGATAGAATAGAGAGTTCAGAAATGACAAAATGCTTAGCTGTCAAGAGCTAAATATAGACTTAACTAATACTTGTCTTAGTTTTTATTGACAAGATAAATCCAGAGATAAGTAATTGATTTAAAGATTCTTTGTCTGGTTGGCAAGAAGATCTCAATAAGATCAAACTGGAGTTTTTCTTTATATCTATTGGTGAGAATTGTGGATCACACCAAGATCAAGAAAACCAAGAAATGGTGAATCATGTCTATAAAGAGACAAACCCAATTGATTACAAAGTGTGGGGTGAACAAGAGAAAAGAGGAAAGATGCTAAAGAAAATTTGAAGGAGAAAAAGTTCTTCATTCCTGATCAACAAGCTGAGGAAAGAGCTAGATTTTGTAGACACCGACTAACAGTGAGACAACATCACAGAGCAGAACAATGTGGAACAAAGGTATAATTGTTTATATTGATCAGAGAGGTAATGGACTTACAATAGTTCTAAAAATATGCAATTCAAGTTGTATGTGTGAACAAATCATTTAATATTTCAGTTTAACCATTGAAGCATCAAGTCTCTTAATCGAGAAGGACTTAAGATTCTTCTACAATTGAGATACATCCCAAGGAGTATCAAAAATTTTGATCATAGAAAGTAGCATTGGATATGCCCGATACCTATTGATAGGCCAAGTGAGTGTTTGATAAAGGATGGTAGCATTAGATGCCAGATACTAGGTACAAACTATCTTTTAAATCCTCTAACAAGGTAACACCTAACAATGTGTTTGTAACCTTTAATAGGGTTGGCTCTTAACAGGGCTCACTTCAGAAGAGTGAAAATTTGGGGTACCGGTCCCAGTGGTTTTTCCCTTAACAGGGTTTCCACGTTAAAAATCCATGTGTTATGTGTTTATGTTTCATTACTTTACTGTTTTACATTTCACTTATGTAATTCTGGATTGATCGACATACTTTGCATATTTACTATGTTTTGGTAAATAGTTGACTGCTTATCGGTAAACATACAAAAGATGGTTTAACAAAGCAATACGACAAGTAGTAAATTGATATAAGTATTTCAAGGCATTCATCTTGTAGGACAAAATATAACTAGAGGCATAATTTGTGGTTATAGGTTTTAAGGGTTGATTTAAGGATAAAATTTTGAGGCCACTGATTTTCCCCCCTCTTAGTTATTACTAACATTTTATGTGATTACATTTGCCCCTCTTTGAATTGATGTGCGATCAACGCATTGATTCAAAGACCTGTTAGCGAGAAGACCCAGAATAGTTTGATTTGAAGTGATGAAACCATTCTTTTGAAGAAGAAGACCGACTTCGAGCTTGATTGGATGAAGATTGATCAAAAGATATAAAACAAAAATGATCAGTTTGATTTGAAGCAATGAAACTAAACATCTGTCAAGAATTTTTAAACCTTTTGATTTGTTTGAACAAATAACTAGTTTGATTTGAAGCGATGAAACTGATTACCATTAAGTGATTTTATTAGCAAGCAAATTGACTTGATTTGAAGTGATGAAGCCAATTTGATCAATGTATATGGTTTCAATAATGAATAGCTCATATAAGACCGATCTTGTCTGGTTTCAAGTGTATTCACCACTGTATAAGACCATTGATTAGGTTGCCTTTGATTTTAGATGATCTCAACTTGATTTGATGTGATGAAGCTTGTAACCACCCTAATTTGGTCTACTCTAACCATGGACCCTATTTTCCCTAAGTGTGATCATACCCCCAATTATGTCCAGAAAACTCTTCAATCGGCTGGCATAATTCATTCAAGTCAAATTTAATCTCCTAAGTGATTTAATCACTAAATTTTATTAATCACCTTAGCCAATCAAAATCAATTCAAATCAAAACATGGCTAAAGTAATTAATTTAAAAGGAATTAAATAAAATCCCTATTATGCCTCATCACTTGAAAAAGCCTATCTTCTAGCCTAAATTAATCTAATTAATTGGCTATAGTCCTAATTAATTATCTAAAGCAATTAAAAGCTTAAATAATTAATTTCCCTATTTTTGAATGAATATATTAAATATAATTCATTTCATTAATATTCCCATTAACCCTAACCTAACCTATCTCAATCACCTTAACCCTCGATTCAAACCCATCCCAACCTATTCCCCCCATGCTAAGCCTAATCCTAATCTTAATCCTATCCTAACCCACTTCCTAATGATGTCACATTCCTAATTTTGTGATTAGGAATCCAACCCACTCCCAAAAGTCAAAGTTCTCAAGCTTGACCTTAAATCCTCACCCATGCTTCTTAAACCCTCACCATGCCTCTTAAAGGATTGCATTTAATGTATATGCCTTCCACCATGCCTCATTAATGCCTTTGGCATTAATGTCTCTTACACCTCATTAATGGTTTTTACACCTCCATTAATGACCCTTGTCCCCCCTCTCTCTCTCCTCATTTCTTCTATAAATAGAATGAGTTTTTGAGCTCAAATGACCTTCAATTTTAGAATTGAAAAGCATTGTTATGTTGTTTAGATTACTTATAGATCCATATTGCATCTTAGATTGAATGTTATGCATTGTTATTATCATAATTTTTAGAACTAATATGCATGTTTAGTGAGCATTTAGATTAATTGTGATTCAAATATTTCATTCTTAGGTTGTATATGTCACTGATTTGTGCGTAATCTGAGGGCATGATTATGGCATTCTTCAAACTCCTCCTAGATAGCAAGCAATAGATCAGTTTTAGTATTTAGCTTCAAACCCTTTCTTTTTATGCTTTTTTTTACTAATATAATGATCTATTGAAGTGTCGTGTTGCAGATAAGAGGTGCATTAAATCACACACACAAAGATGAGATGCCCCAAGCGTTGAGATTTTGATTGAGGGTGTTATCACTGGAATGTTGATGTCCTGATCCTACTCCCCTTGGGAGTGAAATCAAAATATGGCTAGGTGCCCCAGTAATGAAAATAAATTCAATTGATAACATGATGCAAGAAGAAGCTGATTTGATTAGAAATATGTCCCAAGTGGTTAGGACAAAATATATACTTGATGAGAGGTCCTGTTTGACCAATATTGACCAAAAGTATGATACATGGATTGATTAGAATAAAAGCATGAGAGATTTCTATTGGTTGTGCAAGTGGTCAATTTAAGATTTCAATTTTGACCCTAAAAATGGAATCAGGACAGTTGGATTAGCAAGGGGTGTCATGTTCACATATAACTGACCACTTGGAAAAAGGAAGATTGATCGATATGAACCTCAGATCCTTCACATTGGAGAGAGATATTAATATTATGTAGTTTTCAACACCAAGAAGATGCAAATGTAGATGCGAGATTAACATGAATGCAACCTAAGGTGTAGTCATTGAAGCTTTTGCATTGAAAATTTTCATCATCGAGCATTTTTGGAACATCAGAGTCGATATAATCCTTACTGGTGCCACTACAATGATAAGAATATGAATATGACTTTCATCAGATAATATATAAGAATTTAACGTAAGCATCGGGGCACAAAATCTGAGATGACCTGAATGTTGTTTCTAGTTGATTTTGCAAGAGTACACCACTATCGAGGCATTCAAAGCCAAGATAACCATTAGTGCGATCTTGTGTAAACAAGCAGAGCAATAGAAATCAAGGAGATAGTTCTGACCTCACCTTGGTGTACAAATAAATAGGATCGAGGGATGTGAGGCTTTTCCACCTTAATGCGGGAGCTCTTACCACATACACCCTATTTATTTGACGTTGCTGGATCATTAGGACCACACCAACATGCAGTAGACAAAGAAAAGATTAACGAAAATCAATAAGAATAGGTAGCATACAAATAGAAGTTCAACATACTTCAGCTAGTTTCAATGTTTTTGGATGTGTATATGTAGGAGGTGTTGAGAAATACCGTCGTGCTTGTGAGTGCGATGTGTTTGATTGTTATCAATATGTTGTTTACGTTTGTGGTATCTAATGTGTGTTAAGAAACACATATGTGTCCAAAGATAGTGTTAAGAAACACTTTTGATTAGGGTGTTGAGAAACACATGTGTCAGTAGCGAGTTGTCCTTCAGAAATGACAAGATTACTAACTCTGATTTAAGCTAAAGATGTGATCAAGTTTGGGGACCCATGCCCGTAGTAGAAAAAAATGATAACTGACTTGATTCATACTGTGAGGACAAAGCTAATTTGATTGCCCCCAGGTTATGACTCTAGATCAAAGCTAGGAAGGTTCTCAGAAGAACCAGAGTGTAACAAAAGTGACTGAAAGATATGCATAAATTGAAGCAAAGGATTGCCAAGACTGAGCATTGATAGATGGAGCACTGAGTACAAGAGACGCCTATTTACCAGGTTTTCACCTACTTGGAAGAGATTTATTTTTGCTACCATGACACCTTCTTACCAGGTTTTCACCAAGGCACTTTTTCTTCTTTTTAAATTTTTTTCTTGTATTTTTCCTTTTTTTTAAATTTTTTTTTGTTTGATGCATCAAGGCACCTATTGCTAGGTTTCACCAAGATGATCATTTTTTAGGAATTTTTCCAATTTTTAGATTTTTTTTTCTTTTAGAGATTTCTCATTCTTAAGCAAGATCCCCAATGTCTAGCAAGGTGGATTAGAAAGTTGATGGATGAGGCGAATAGACAATGATGGATGAAGAGGGTGAATGCAGCCCTCAAAGAAAGTCTCCTCAAGAATACCCAAGTGGGTGAAAAAAGAGTACAATAATGTAGCTCATGGAGCAGTGTTGGATAGCATATAGGATGATGACCTGATGTCATGAAAAGCATGTAGTCCAAAAGAGTGGACATGTCAAGATACTTTTTGAGAAACTATTTTACATTTTTCATTCTTAATTTTGATCAAGACCAAGGGGTCAATTAGATAGGATAGTGATGGGATAGAGCTATGATAGTGCAATAGAGCTAAGGGGTGATGGAGGTATAAGTGAATGTTTTGTATTATGGCAGGAATGCTTAGAGATAGGGAGGATAGGCTTGGGATAAGAAATATAATGATAGGGTACCATGGATGAGAGAAAGTGAATACCCTAATGGAAAGGATAATGCATGGCAAGAGGCATGATTCTCACAGATAGGCTCAACCTTGTCAAGATCACCAGAAGGAACATGGATGCTCACGAAGTAGTTGGATGTAAGATATGATGGATAGGATGAAATGGAAGGAACTTTCCCCCAAGTGAAGAGTGCAAGTAGGAGGAATTACACATGACACTTGTTTGCCAGGTTTTCATCATGGTACTTATCCAAGGCACCACAAGAAGTGGTTTTCACCATAGGACAAATTGATTTGTCTTGACTTTTTCTACCAAGGTGCCTGTTTACCAGGTTTTCACCAAGGCACGTTTATCTTTTTTTCTTTTTTTTTGTTGTACTTTTTTATTTATGGAGGAACTTTAGCTACGTGCTCTTTGGATAGTGCTCCTATGAAAGATATGCTATGATGGGCTAAGGCCGCTGAAAGTATTCTCAAGGAGGTTGATAAGGTGATGGTAGGGAATGAATGGAGGATAAGGAAGATGGTAGCCAAGGATTTATGTGATGGATTGGATAAGAGGAGTGGAAGGATATGTGATGGATGGGTAGTAGGTAGGTGTGAGATATTGGATAGGGTATGGTGATAAGATCAAAATTGACACACCCCTGGAAGGGAAGCGAACAAATGGAGGAAAAGTGGATGGAATAGCTTAAGGATTTGATGGATGAGTGGATATGGATCTTGGTATACGAGGGCCCAAGATGGATGGAGAAGGGGATGAAGTATTCAAGCTATTAGATTTTGGGACATGAGGACCCAAAATAGAGTTAGAAGATGGGAGATGTTTAGATGGAGATGAAGTGGAATACTTTGGAAGCTTGGATACCAGCTTTGAATTTTCCTTTTTGTTCAAGCCTTTTAAGAGAGACTTGGGAATCCACATAACTTTTGATTTTTATTTTGTATCCAATTCCTTTAGAAGAGACTTGGGAATCTACATAGATTTTGATTTTCCTTTGATTTTGGATGATTTAGAACACAGTTCTTCCATAATGGATTTAGGAACCCATATTTTATTTGATTTTATTCTTTGCTTGGATTTAGAATGCAATTCTTCCATGATGGATTTAGGAACCCATATTTTTTTGATATTATTCTTTTCTCAGTGGACCCTTATGGTCTCTTAAATATTTCCTTTTTATTTGTAGTCACATGTCGATTAGATGGGACATAGTGATCTTCATATGTAAGTGGATTCTTATATTTGTGATTTCTTTGTTGCACATCCAAATTACTTCCAAAAGACTTGGGGATTATGGATGAATAGGGCTGATATGGATGGTTCATATGGATGGGTTGATAGGGAAATTTCAAGGATACATGTCTTTGTTTATCTTGAGGTATGATGGGGTAAGTGGATGGCAAGCTAGGAGTGAGAGATATGTTGGATGGAGGGATATAAGGACCCAATATAGATGGAAGGTTTGATGGTTTCATCTTTGGGATATAAGGACCAAGGATGGATTTGGAGGATAGTGAAGGATTATTCTTACATTTGAATGAGGGAGATAAGGTGTGTAAGGGATATCAACATCTTTAGAGTGAGCTTCATGACCAAGGCTCTTCTCTTTTGAGTTCATCTTTATATTACTAGGTGCATGAGTAGCTTTGATAAGAGTGATTTTGATAGGAGCAGCTTAAGCTTGAGGGGATTTATTGTTCTGCAAGGGATTTGGAGGAATGATGTTTCCTAGATATGAAAGAATATGACAAGGGGATGATGGCATGCTTTGATCTTGACAAGGATCATTAGATGGTGTACAAAGGGTATTTTTCTCTTGATTTTCAATAAGCTCATTAGAGATGGTGGAAAGGATATCTTGATCTTGCTTGGGAGATGGAGGAATATGTAGTTCTTGAGCTGGAGGGATATCTTCTTGGAAGGAATGAAAGGATATGAGAGGATCATCCTTAGAATCTAGGGATATGTGACTTTGGTCAACCATTGGATAAGGATGGATGGTGTCTTGATCTTGATAATTAATGATATATGTTTCTTCACATTGTGGATTGTCCTCTTGACATGGAGCCACTTTGAAGGACAAGGTAGGAGCTTTGATCTACATAGGGGATTCTTGATAGGCTAAAGGACAATAATTTGGAATAGGCCTGATAGTTGTTGAAGCACATGGATGCTTTGGGTCTATGATTTTTGAAGCCTGAGAAAGACTTGCAAATGTATGCTGATTAGCTTGGATCTCTTTTAGAGGTGGTCCTTGAGGGTAGACATAGTCATCATTAAGCTCATTCTTTGATAGAGATGGTGTGTCTCATTGTGAAGCTTTAGGAGATGGAGGAATGGTGGAAGAAGTAGATGTGATATGTGAACTATTGCTAGACATGGATTCCTGATATTGATCATGCTTGAGATTAGATGAATCATTCAGATTTTCCACTTTGATTATGCCATCATCTTTGAGATCTTGGATTTTATATTTCAACTCCATGCAAGATGAAGTTTTATGCTCACTGTGTTTATGATATGCAGAATAGGTACTCAAGAATCTCAATCCACGTGATGTGGCTTGAGGTAATGTGATGAGGTCATTCTCTAGAAGTTCTTCCAACACTGATTCATAAGATTGTCCTAAAGGAGTGAAGTCCCTCTTGCATTTAACCCAAGGTTTTTCTTTCATGAGGTTACTAATCCCTTTGGAGGTAGACTTCATATTGTTTTTAGCATCTTTTAGGGCTTTGGAGCCACTCACTTGATCATGATCAAATAGAAAAGGATAGATTGAGCTTGATGAGGATTTGTTAGATTGTGTATCTTTTTCCCCCTTTAATTCCTGGATTTCAGATTTCAATGTTTCAAGTAGTTTTGCTAAAGCTTCCATAATAATCTCTTCTTGCGCATTATTAGGACCATAAGGTTTAGCCCATTTTCTTTTTGACATTGTAAGATTTGGTTGATGCACTTTCTTGGAAGATTGAAGAGGAGGTATGATAAATCAATTGATTGACTGACAGGTGTTGAGGTGATATCTAAAGTGCTGATTAAGTCCAAGACCAAAGGATAGAAGAGATAATGTCCAATTGAAAAGGAGAAACAATGAATCCAATCTTGAGTCAAGGTTAACAAACCTACTCTCGCAACTCAGGATAAGGATAGCGCAGACAAAGATGATTAAGATAACAAGTCACTTGGACTAGCACAACAAAGTCAGATTTCAAAATAGAAAGCAAGTCATACTATCAATAGATTGAAATCAAAGACAAACTAGTGATGATGTTGATGAGAACATAGATTTGTGAAAATTCAGACATAACCTTCACAAAAGAATACAAATTGGATGACAAGTTGATATATTTCCAGAGTTTGATAGTAGATGCAGAAAAATCAGACAAGAGTTGATCATTTTGATGTTTTGATGTTTATGTTGACATTTCACTCATGCAAGACACATCAAGAAGCCCTTAGCTACTCAAGCACATCAAGCAAACCCTATTCCTAGGTGGTGAGAAATGGACAATACTTGTTTGAATCCTCTTACAATAAAATACTCATTCAAGTTGGACAGTTAGAAGCTTGGAATCACTGGCTCTCCTCCATGAAACACACTTCTCGGGCCTACCAAGCTTAGAATTTATCAAGATCCGAGGGTCCTGATAAATTTAATGTCTCAACAAGAGGGGTATGTTAGCAATTTTTCTTGTATCCTTCAGTTCTAAAAGAGAATATGCAAAGTAGACTTGGGGATCTTAGTCCAACTCACATGAATCTACTTCTTCATACAAAATGAGGGGCAAGAAAAGGCTAATTGATGAGGATTTGATCCTCCTTCTGCTTCGAGCTCCACACACTTAGGCGGGTACACCTAAAACAAGCTAAAATATGCATACATAAACACTCTCTCACTAAAGTCCTTTATGCAGATATGAAAAATAGTGGATAGTTCTCAGACTTACAAGATGTGAGAGTTCAACTCAACCAATCTTATGCAGGATCCCACCTACATGATCTGCTAAGAACTAGGAAAACGGCCAATGTGACAAGGATGAAATCCTTCTTCTCTTTGAGTTCTAGACTCAGGCAGGCTAACCCATATATTTCTTCTTTAAAGAAACTAACATGTACCCTTACATTCACAGAATGCAAGACATAGACATTTCAAGCTCTTGTACAAAATTTTAAAAGTGATTTGAATAATTGATTGATGAAGAAAACTGCCAGTCAAGCAAAGACCAGTGCCTTATCTACTGGGCAACAGAGTCATACAAATATGCATTCCTAGAAAACCCCAATTCCAAACTCAAAAACCCGAATGAAATGCCTTGCAAGCCATTCTTCTCATTTCAATACCTGAACATTAGATTCGTATGCATACCTAGAACTCTTAGAATTTGAAATCAAGACTTACTCTCTCCTTGAAAGAAACTTAAATTCAAACCCACAGCCACCTTATAACTTGTATATTAACATGCCTTACAATTTAATATGCAAGAATTAAGACAATACATACAAAAACATCAGACAGATATTTGAACAGGGATTCCATCATTCTTCATTGAAATTCATCTAGAACTATACATTGCAAGACAAAGAACACAAAGAAATAAGACTCAAGAGCCTGAATACTGCCCAATAGCATAAAATTTCAACATCCTTGTTACAATGGAGAAAAAGCCAGATATAGGAGAATGGGAAAAATAAATTTAGTCACCGACACCTGTCTGTTCCCAAAAATATCTACAACTTCTTCAATCTGCAACTATAAAAATCTGATATGATCTGGACTTAAATGGTCTGCAAAATCATAATCTTCATTCCGAGACCTTTTTCGATGATATATGATACTCTATATTTTGGATAAAATTTTCCCTCTGAAACATTAATAAAACTTTGCCTTTTCGTGCATAATTTTTCAACAATTTGAAATATTTCAAATTGAATTTAATTTATTTTTCAATAGTTGGACTATTGAAATAAGATGAAATTTAACTTTAAAATTTAACTTTGCCCAGATTTCATCTCATCCCGCCAAGTGTCAATCAGACTTAATGGCTTATTGGTTAGATGTTGAGCATCTTCCCTTTAAGCCATTATGTCAACCATTAGATCCTTTTAAACTTGCAAGTTATTTAACTCCTCCCTTTTGTGATGAATTTATTTAAATATTTTAGTTTAATCCCTTTTTTCCTTAGAATGCACCAGATTTTGACACTTGTCACATGCTAATTTGCTGCTCTAAACTAGCCTTGGAACTCCTCCTTTAACCCTGGTTCCTTTTGGAGACTTGGAGACTACTTAGTCTCTAAGTCTCTAAGAGATTTCCTTGACCACGGTTAGATCTAGATACTTGGAGACAAGCCTTAGTCTCTAAGTTTCTGAATAGGCTTAACTCGACCACCTCTTAACCACACTCTAACCATGGTTATCATTTGCTTTAGTCTCTAAGTCTCTGAATGATTTTCTTAACCATGTTTCAATCTGGAGACTTGGAGACTGCTTCATCTGGAGACTTGGAGACTATTCGAGCTCGAGACTTGGAGACTACTTGATCTGGAGACTTGGAGACTACTTAGTCTCTTAGTCTCTAGATGATTTTCTTAACCATGATTAGATCTAGAGACTTGGAGACTACTTAGTCTCTTAGTCTCTAGATTAGTAGTCTCTTAGTCTCTAGATGATTTTCTTAACCATGATTAGATCTAGAGACTCGGAGACTACTTAGTCTCTTAGTCTCTAGATGATTTTCTTAACCATGATTAGATCTGGAGACTTGGAGACTACTTTAGTCTCTAAGTCTCTAGATGATTTTCTTAACCATGATTCAATTTGGAGACTTGGAGACTACTTTTATGCATTTTTTCTCCAAAATAATGGGGCCCACCGCACACTTAATTATCCAACCAAGAGGCCCACCAAATGGCCTCTTGGTTCTTTCTTCACATTATAATCTAAGTGCTTTAGTATATAAATACTAAAAACTTTCCCAACACCATGCATGTGGGATATATCTCTGTGCATTTTTTTCAACTTTCTGAGACTTCCTCCAAGTGCTGCTCACTCATGGCATCATTTTATTATTGTTTAAAACTTTTATATTGCTCCATGGAGCTGGGTTCCCCTTCCTATGGATGCACATTTGCATTTTAAAGTTTTCAAACAAACAAATCCATCCTCCAAAACTGCTGGTTTTTTAAACTTTGTTATTTTTTCCAATATTCAAAGAATTGTAACATTTGATTTTCAAACTGGGTTTCTTTGAAATTTTTTTTGTAGAGTGCATGCATAGTCATCTCAAACATATTAAAAATTTAACCTGACCTAGTTTGTATTTTTTGAGTTACGACTAAAAACATGACTGGCTGTGCACTTATTTGAAAAACATTTGGGCAACTTGTCTAAAATGGTTTTTTATGTTTTCTTCCACAAACTCATGCACTAGAAACTCAATGTAAATACAAATGTTTTAAAATTCCTTTCATCCTGAGCAATACATTTCTCACTTAAACAAAATCCTCTTTCAACGTCGGGCGTGGGGTCTTGAGTGTAATACATTGGCCTTCATACTGTGAAAGCCCTCTAATTTCCCACACATTACCTTGCTTTAAACTTTTAAAACAATCATATGCTTTGTCCTCTGCACAGACACTTTAATCACTTTGTTTGGTTTCTCATTCATTCATAATGCTTCGCAGCACTCCCATAGAAATGGTTTTTTTTTTATTAATTTCCATTTTCCCTCTTGACAAAACAAATCTGGCCAGCTGTGCAACTCATAAAATAAAACCACTGAGCTTGCAATCACTTTAAAACCATTTTTAATAATTCTGTAAACTGGCTTCATTAATTGCAAGTAGCCTCTGGATCAAGCTTTAAAAACTAACAAAATCAAGTAACCAGACCGTGGCATTGGGCACATGTGTTCCATGGTCAACATTCTTCCACACTGCAAAATGACGCCTGACGAAACCAAAAAGGTCAAAAGATTTTAATCGCCCAAGTTGCCTATTCAGAACAATTCTGCAAATCACCCCATCAAATAACGGTAAACACAATTGGTTTTGACTTTGAAAATATGTCAAAAGACCTCCTGGGGATCTGAGCTTCTGGACATTGGAAGTATGCTATATGGCAAGCATGAATCCAGAAGGAAAACTCATGATGATCAACCAGTCACATTTGGGAGATCCTTAAAGGTGGCCACTCGGAAATGTAGAAAATAGAAAACATGAGGAATAACGATTTTTGCAAATGAAAAGCATCTTGAAAAGTGTGCAAACAAAACCCTCAAGAACTGAAACCTTGGAAACTTGGAGAAAATTTGGTCTATAATTCAGGGAAACCATTTGCCTAATGTGACCAATCACAGTATTCAAGATATAACCTCACAAACAGGGCCTCAGACCAAACTGTGCAATTGATCTGCATCAAATTGTTAGAAACTGCAAACGAAATCGGATTGGCAAACCGGGAAAACAGATTCATCATGGCCTGAAAATATTCATGGTAGTAAATTTCTATGCCTATAATACAGGGGAGCTTTCAATTATCCATTCCATTCAACCGGGTGTGAAATTGTAAGACCTCAAAGTAGGTCATTCAGAAATCTGCATTTGACAGTCTGGCATACTGATAGAAACTGCAAATGGAATGGGCTTAGCAAATTGACCAAATAGACTTTTGGCAAATTGAAGACGAAGACTCAAGAAGTATTTGACCTCTGTAATGGAGTAAAAAATATTTTTTTTCAATTAGGTCACAAGGTCAAAAGTTACAATTGGTCAAACAGGGCGACTCAGAATTCTAATCAATTACACAAAGCATGACAACAGTAAACTACCAACTTTGAGGGGTTTGAAACCTAGTCAAAACATATCAAAATGACTTGGGATTTGAAACATAGGTTCCCTGATACACATACTCAATATTCCCCAAAGTGGTGGGCTATTGAAACTTAACAAGACACAAGATATTCAAAGGCAAACTAGGCCCGTTACAACAAATTGATACTTAGGCAGAAATGCATATTTGGACAAGTGCTTCAAACAAGACATCACGAAACAACTCAAAAATTGAAATTAATGAACTGGGATGTCTTCATATGCCTAAACAAGAGTGATGAGTATTTGACATGCATGGAAAACTTCAGAATCTCATCTAGGGAAATAGGCTCAAAAAGCACTTATAGGGGGTCAAAATGCAAAATTTTAACATGGTACTTCAAAAACCCTTACTGCTTTTTTCAATCCCAACAGGGTACATGAGAGGTTTCTTAGGAATGCACATCTCACATTGCCCATATCAAAAAGTAGAAAAGGATTTTGGCCACTAACTGAAAAGGGTTTTAGTAAGGGTCTTCGTTTAAGTGTATCCTTTGTGTCCGCGCAAGCGCAATTCAAGTTGCTAACCCCATGGAGCACCTTAGAAAGAATAGTTCATGATACGTGATTGAGACCCGGAGGCCCTACTTTGTGGTAGGTGAGAGCCAAGTATAAGTGTTAGTAATAACTGAGAGGGGGGGGGGTTGAATCAGTGGCC
>MU223690.1:218956-231210 GCA_018584345.1 Thuja plicata | reverse complement strand
GGCTTTATGCTAATCTTACTACCATCCTTGAATTAGCCTCCTTCTTAGACTGTCAATAGGCTTTAGGTAAGACCAATGCTACTTTCATGAGTCAACCTTTTTGGTAATCTATTAGGATATACCTCAAATATCGAAGACGGTTAAGTCTTGCTTTTTTAAGAGACTTAATGTTTCAATGGTTAAACTGAAACATAATGACCTGTTTCTAATGCAACTTAAATTGCATATTTTTAGATCTATTTAAGTACAATACCTCTCTGATTAATGTATCAATTCAATTTGTTTGTGCTCCACACTTTCTGCTCTGTGATGCTGTGCTTCACTGTTTGTCGGTGTTTGCAAAATTCTTTAGCTCTCCCTTAGCTTGATTAATCAGGACTGTATGAAGTTTATCCTTCACCAGTTTCTCTTCAACATCCTCTTTCTATTCACTCCCCTTTCGTGTATCTGATTATATGCAAAAATGAATTATTCTTGTCTCTTATATAGACATGATATTCCTTAATTCTTGATTCTTGGCGTGAAAAACAATCCAGCCAATTTGATTTATGGCTTTAACTCCTGATTTATCTCATAGTTATCTTCTTGCCAACTGTATAAATCTTCTTTAAATCAATTACTTAACTGTGGTCGAATAAAAAAAATAAAACAACCAGTTAAGTCTATCCTTAAGCTCTGCCAGATAGATATTTTATCATTTTCTAATCTCTCTGTTCCATCGGTCAATTCTACAGTTCATCGTCGGTGACAACTGCCAGTTCCATCAGTGTAACTTTAGTTAGCTTTAGGATCTCCATCCGTCAGGCATCATTGGATCTTGCTTGTCGGGAAACTCTATTTTTAGCTCATCGAGAAATACTGTCTTCTGCTCATTGGGCATCATTGCGACTTTTTCTCTGTCTTTATCGATGGTGTGCACTCCGTCGGTGTAGTTTGTCACTCAGTGAATACTTGACTTTTATGTATTACTGAAGGAATAATCATTATTCCATTGATTCTCTGAAGTCTTTGGCATTATGTACATGACCGTATAGATGATATCAAGTTGACATCAATGACAATACAAACCATTAATTGATTTAATGTCTTGCATCATCTTCAACTTAACATTATCAAACATTCAATCAGTTACATGTCATCAATAAGCTCAAATTCTACTTATCTTCTGAGGCTTTGGTCTTGAGGAAGCATTTTTATTATAGAGTTGAAGAAGCTTGACATTAGCTTGTTCTCACTTGGGTCGTTCTTCAAGGGTGAGTACTTTTTCCCACTTGGACATGCCCTCTAAATTTGCAGATCTCAAATGGCGAATGACAATAATGTTTCTAGATTTTTGATCATCCCAAAAGGGCAAGAGAATAGTTTCCTAACATTATTGCCATCCCTAAAACACCATATAGAAGTTCATTTTAAAAATTCTTGCATGTGCGTTCCTGTTTTAATAAAACAAAAACAATATGAAAGCACAATGTTTAGCATTCTATCGATCAAGGCAACCTAGAAGATGATTTGTTAGTAGTTTGTGTTTTAGTATTCTTTTTCAACATCCTACAAACCACTGTTAGGCTGAAATCAACAAGATAATCCAGAGAACAACAAAGACCAAAACTCATCAGTGTTAGAAAAATTAGAAAATCATAAATCTGATTGCATATTCAGAAACTAGACAAAAAATCATGTACTTTAAAAAAATGCACTAAAAAACATTATCGTATGAGCCCGAATGAGGCTCTAGAAGTTACCAAACACATGATTAAGCAGGTACAGTCATCAAAATCTATGATTTCTAAAAAATCTAGCAAGAAAAAATAGAAACAAACCCCACCACAGTGATCTTTGGGAAAATCTACCAAAAAAAAAAAGATCCAAAAAAGAACCTAAAACAAGCAAGTTATGAGGTTTTCAAGTTATACTGTAAAACCAAAAATGCATATGGTGAATGCAAAGAAAATTCAAAACCTTGCTGACGTCAGTAGACTATAGTGTTAAATTTGGTGGTCTCTAGCCTGTTGTGGAAAGAAAATAACCCTGCATTTTGACCTCTGAATGGCCGTCAAAGTTTAAAACACCATGTTGTCAAATTTTAAAACACACAGAATGAGTAGCTTTACTTGCAAATCTCAAAGAGTTATCTTCCTTGGCAATGAAAATGGATTTATAGCTCATTCAAAGTGCAAAAATGTTGAAAAATCAATCCATGAGATGGAAGAATTTGAAACAAATGCGTAGATGGTGTTGCATGGAAAGAGAAGGTTTAACAAAATTTCCAAGTTTGTCTCATTCGTACCTCTCCTTTTCAAAGTAAATAAGGAGAAAACTGAATTATCCCCTGCAAATTCTCGCTGTGTAAAGAAAATGAGGAGAAATTAGATTCTCCACTACAAGACTAAGGAAAATGTTTGGTCAAAGTTGCTTGTCAAATACACATTAAAATAAATCAGAGAGGCGCGGGCTGGGTGTTGCACACTGTGGGGAAGAATGGATGTGGGTGGGGGCTGCGTGGTGGTAGTGGGAAGCAGTGAAGGAGCTTTCCCGGTGCTGTAGAGGCATTTGGTGTAGCAGAGGGGAGCTCGAGCTAAGCAACAGAGGGGTTTCACTGAGCTGTGTGGGAGGAAGTGGCAGTGGTTTTCGGTGGAGGAGAAGGGAGTGGAGAGGAGTCATGGGGGGTGGAGGGAAGCTGGGTTTAATCCCACATTTACGAGGTGTGTGGCTAAAAACTTGTTTTTAATGAAGGTTCAACTTTTCTATATTGAAGCAAAGGGATTAGTGGGTTGCGGTTGGCATTGGTAAATGGGCATTAATATGCAACACTATTTGGATTTAGGACCGGATTTGAATTTAGAACCCAACAGTAGTGGAGGATAAATGGGTAGACCCAAATTTTTTTTTAAAAACAATTTAGCTTTCTGCCTCGGTTTGTGTGCAGATAGAAAATCTGTCTTGATTTGCATGCTGAGTCCGTACGACTTGTTCGGGCAATTTTTTTTTGCCACAGATTTAGTTTTTGGGTGAGTATGGGTGTATTTATAGTTGTTTTGAATCAAAATGATGACCCGGATGCGGTGGTGGACTCAGATTTTGCTTAAAAGGGATGTGGAAATGGGTTTTGGCTCAAAGTGAAAATTGAGCCCCACGGTGGGTGCCAGAAATGTATGCATGAAAATGGGCAAGTACCTGTAAGCTGCACAACAAACACACACACTTCAATAAAGTCTTTACATGGTTAGTGGGTTAGAAAATACGAAATCGAAATAAACAACTACACTAACCAACAATGGCCCATTGCCTTCTAATAGGCAGGAGTATGAGTTTGCTCTCAGGTCATCGCAAACTCAGTGATTACACCTATTCTAAATGAAGCATTTTAATCTATTATGATTGATCTAAGATGATATGCAAGATGCAGATTTATTGTTAATCCAAGATACTTAAGATTCACTTTTAAGAGCACCAAATTGAAGTGTGTAAGATTCATTTTAAAACACCAAAATTAAAGTGTGCTCTAAGTTAGATTTGCATGCTTAAAAGTAATAACAATTAAAGCTGAATGATTAATGCTAAGAGTGCTAAAACATTAAAAAAATGCATAATAATGATGCAAAAATTAGGATCCTTTGTGAAGGAAATGAGTTTCTCTTTTATAGAAATCTCTCTCGAACCGACGGTCAAGATTAAAAGAAAAGAGTGGCTCAGATTTGATTGAAGAAGCACAATCCATGTGCAAGTGATTTGATTGGTCGAAAGAGTCAGTTGACTGAACTGAGTTATAAGTTATTTTTGAAACTTCCATATTGATTTTCAGTTAACCAAAATGTTTCCAAAATGATAAATAGTGAAGAATCAGTTAACTAAGTGGAACTAGATTGTTTCCATTTTGATAATCAGTTAACTGGATTTGATGATGTCATATGCATTTTTAATAATTTAAATGATTTTGAATGCATATTTGTTTTTATTAATTAATTTAAGTCCCTTTTTTGATTTAATTGACAATTTAGTAATTTTATTTAATTAATATATTAGAATATTAATTAAATAATTAGTATAAAGTTTATTTGCCAATATAATGTGATTTTAAGAATTAATTAATTAATCAAGTACAATGATTGATTAGGACCTAGGGTTTAGGTCAGATTAGCTACAAATTTGACGAATTGCCTGTTTGATTTAGGACTTAGAATAATCAAGATTAGGGTTTCTTGATTAAATGTTGAGATTGGGGGTCTAGAGTTTAGATGAGCATTTTTATGTGATTACAATACTTACTATTTATAGTAGGTATTTTGGGCATGATTAAGATCTTCATTGACAGTGTCATGTCAACGATAAATGGTTAATATTGATAGTAGATTTTAATATCATTGATATGATTTATTTACGCATTAATAAAGTTAGTTTATAAAGTTAAACATCAATGGTTAACTTTATTAATTTAAGACTATAGTTAAGTGGGAAATAGTTAATGTCTCTTTATTTAATAACATATTGTAGACATATATTGATAGCTAAAGGTTGTGTGTGAAATATATATTGGGTTTTGATTGAAGACATTAATATATATTGGAGATTTATATCTATTGTGACTGTATCATTGGCAATTTCTAGATTGTACTTACTATTGTAGCTTTATTTGTGGGTTCTATATGAGTCTGTATTTGCTTCAAGGGTGTTGTACATGTTGGAAAACCCTAGTCCATAACACTGAACAAGCATGAGACTTATTGCATACAATCATAAGTGTGATGCTAAGGGTCTTGGAAGAATATTATTATTGTTAACACATTGAATGGTCAAGCCATGGCTCGAGTTATACATTGTGGTATGAAAGTATATTGTAATGACTTCTTTAGTTGAACAAATTAATGAAATGGATTTCTGTTAGTTTGTGGTATTTAATCTATTTGTGTTTCCAGTATATATCTAATATGAGATTGAAGATAGTGAGTTGTTAGCAGTTGTAGTGATATGCATTCATTCTTGCTACATATAAATATTTATTCATTATACATTATTTGCATTCTACATTCTTATTCAAGAGAAAAAACAAAGCAAACATTGGAAAAAATAAAATTAGGCAAACTAGGCTGGCCATTACAGGGTACATCATGTATCTTCTAGAAGGTTTCTTGTAAGAATTAAATAAATGTTTGATAATGGGCACTTAATTTCATGTGTACCTTCAATATTATAAAGGAATATATTATCATAGATACCATTAATGAGGTAGTTAGGGTTTCAAATCCTAAAATAACCTCATCATGTTATGGTAAAAAATAGTTGCAATTCTGGGGATATTCATCCATGCCTTTCAAGTACATTTCCACACATGTAAGAATGAGTCCAAATGCAAATCAAGGGGAAAGAAACTACTTGATCAGTATAGGTAGTCCCTAGGACATAGTAATCTTGAGATGATGGTCATTATTTTAGAGATAAATGCCCTTTTTAGGTATATAAGTAGTTTAAAGGAAAAAAAAAGAGTAACATGATGAGGAAAACTAAGAAACCCTAACCAAAATTCATCATGAGTACTCATTATTCAAGTGTCCATAGCTAAGGATGAAAACCCATAGATCTATGGAGTTTGAGGCACAACATACCTATAGATATCATGCCAACATATGATAACCCTAATATTCTAAGTCATCTTACACATAGGTCACATAGAGATTTATTAGTGATGTATTTTAGTGAGACCATGATGGTCCAATTTGTATATTATTAGGGAAAAAGCCATTATATTTTTTGTTTGTATTATGATTGTACAGCTAATGTGTTGATTACTAGGGAATATTTTTATATTTCCTAATGTGGTTTCTACCATAGTCATGTTTTCTAATAGGTTTCAATGTTGTCTAATATAACTGAAATATTCTACACATTTATCTCAATTTGGAACCCAATTGTTAAATTTGGGTATTATTGTTATTATAAAAAGATAATTAAGTTTGGTTTGATAATTTTGGTAAATATATTTAAAGCTTCAATTTATCTTTAATGATTATCCCAACCTAGGATATTAGAGTTCAATGTTATTTGTATAATTGTAAGGAAAGTTTCTTATGTTTTCTAGAGTTGAGTTAAAATCAATTTGGGTTTTTCATTTCAAGGCGATGCAATAAATTTTGAAGCATAATAAATGGGTTAAATATTGAAGCTATGTAAATATTGGAATAATAAAGGTTTTATAAGGTTTTGGTTAAATATTTAGCTTGAAATGAATTTGTCCATGATAAAGTTTATATTGGCATAACTAGTATGTATTTAATGTAGATCTAATGATAGGTTTCTCAGTTATGATGTTGTCATTGATGTCAACTTTGTGTTTGTTGGTTGAAAATGTGCCTATTATGTTGATGTGTGTTCAAGAGGTTGAATCTAGAGACGTGGTAAGAGTTGGTGTGTGTGATTGTAAAGGAAAACTAAGTAATGTCTCTAGATGTTATATCCATGACTGTACAAGTCTATCATATGTATGGTGTGAGTTATGATCGATTGAAGGCTGACGAGTTAACATGAACAATAGAATGAAGCCAAGGAGAAATGATTTGGTTCTCGTATCAAATAAATTTGGATTCAAGTGTTGTGGTTCAGGATATGTTATGAGGTTTCTGTTGTGACCACATCATGTTTTGGTGATCAGAAAACCAAGTTTCAATGGACATAAGATTGTGCAGTGAAAATTAAAATAAGTTCTTAGAATAATCAGTCAGATCCTCAATGAGTGATGATGCATCATGTTGCGATAAGTGATTATGTGTTCCATGGATCATAGTGACATTGTAGATCGATGTGGATTGATGAGTTGGAATTTTCATGATTATTATGATCACATTTCTTGAAGGTGTGCAAGAAAATTGGAGAGTGTATTGTGGTTTGACATTTCTTTGTCAAATTGATGTGCGATGAATCTGAAGGCCGACCTGGACTTGAAATTATAATTGCAAATTGGTAATACATTTTAGGGTTTGAAGTTTTGATCAGGAATGTTTGTAATGATCTTTTAGGTCATGTGTTAGGTGGTGGTCACCTAATGAACTTGTATTATATATATGTAAATGCTAAAATGTACTAGGGTAGATCATGGATGCAGAAGTGTGATCGAGAGAAGAGAGAAGAGAGAAGAAAGAAGAGAGAAGAGAGAAAATTATCTGCATGTTAAGTAGAGATTATGATTGAACTGTATTTGTACTAGCATAGGAGAGTTATTCTTTTCAAATCACTTTCACTTGTTGATTCCTAATAGTTTCTACAAGACAATCCCTTAATTGGGTAGATCCTAACAAGTCTTATTTGTAAAACCTTTAACCAAACAACTCTTTAATTAGGGTTTCAAATCCCTTAATAGGGTTACTCCTAGTAGGGTAAAGCTCCTAATAGCTCTAGAGGTAAATTCCTTGACCGAGTGGCTCCTAACAGGGTCTTTCTCTTAACCAAGCATTTATAAGCTCCTAATAGGGCTAAGCTAACTGGGCATACTTCATAAGAGTGCAAAATTATTTGTGGGTGCCATCCCCTCATGTAGTTTTTCCAAGTTGGGTTTCCACGAGAAAAATATTGGTGCTATTGTGTTGCATGGTTTTGATTTTTGATGACATATATTTTTACATTATTATGCAAAGGAAAACCATCAGTTACACTACACCAAAAGATAGGTTTCAGTTCTTACCAAAAGAGCTAAGTATAGAGAAACCCGACGACATAGTTTTACAGTGTAAATCGACAGTGCAACCCGAACATGATAACAGTGGAACTCGACAGGTGTAAACCGATAGTGGAACCCGGTGAGAAGAATACAGTGCAAACCAACAAAACAAACAAGAGAGGAACTTGATAGAGCAAGGGAACCTGACCAAAAAAATTTCAGTGCAACCCGAGCATCAGATACCGAAAGTCAGTTATATCTCGAGAAAAGTGGATCTGACTTCCATGTTAGATAAAATACTTATGTTTTATATTTAGAGTTTTGATTTGGTTTAAAACCATTTCTTGAGGGACAAGAAAGATAATTGTAATTGTTTTAATCAGTCTAGCTGATTAAAAACAACAAACTAGGAGATCAAGGTCAAGTTGTAAACCTTTGATCATAGAGTTAGGTTTGTAATACGTGGAACTAAAAAGGTCAAATTTATTATATAAATAGATGTGTAATTATTCTTTTGAGATTGATGAGAGGATGAAAGTAGCCAACGAGCACATCTATGGATTAGACTAAGAGTTTTAAGAAGCAGAGAAACAAAAGATGAATTTGGTTATCAAGAACCAAGAATCAAGGCTACCAAGCAACAGAGGTATTAATCAATTACATTAGGTGATACATTATACATGTAAAATTTAATGGACCTGGAATCATAAATTGTAGATTGCATACACTTAGGTTAATGAGTATTTTTTTCTACATTCTAACAAGTGTAGCAAACAGAAGAAATCCTTTCAAGAAAAGTGGATTTAACAATCCTATTGTAAATCTCTTAACCGAGTGCACACTAAACAATGTTGCTAAATCTCTTAATAGAATAGACCTTAACCAGTCTCCACATAATACTCCTAACATGGTAGATCATCAAAAGTTATCAAATTGTAAGCCTTAACCAGCCCCTTCCAATCTACAGATAGTGAAGTTTTGTGGGTGCCATCCCCACCGCAGTTTTTACCTTCTAACAAGTGTTTTCTGCGTTACCATATCTTGTGTTATGTGTCTATACTTTTCATGAATGTTTCTATGAATGTATACATACAATTAAGATTATGAATTGATATCACATGCATAAATAAAGAACAACATATATGATCGGTAAAGCAAAGATTTGATTACATAAGGTTAAAGGTTAATTAACTAAAAGTTTTAAGAGGTACCGTTTCACCCCTCCCCTCTCAGTACATACTTCCCATTATTTCCAATAGTTTTTTACCTTAAATGGTTTGTTTATTTCATGCAATGGATTTCTAATTGATGCAATTTGTTGAATGGTTGATGAAAAGATCCAATGATGAGGAAGGAACCTCCCAAGTTCTGTAAAGAGAACTATCTGGTATGGAGTGACAGAATGAAGCTATATCTAAAAGGTATGGGATCACAATACTAGATGCATGTCACAAGTAGGTATATCACCCCTACTAGAACTCTCACTAAAGATGAATTGAAGGAACAATAGGAGAATAATAAAGCACAAGAAGCTATTGTAAGTACCCTATCTGATATTGAATATGTTGATGTTTGTGGACTTGATATTTCCTATGATGTTTGGGAAAAGTTTAAAATAATCTATGGAGGATATATTCATGTGCAAAAATATAAGGAAGACATTCTTAGAGGAAATTATGATGGCATGAAGATAGTAGAAGGAGAGAACATTGCACAATATGGTCAAAGAATAAAAGAAGTTGTTGGTGCTATCAGAGTTGCTGGTGGAACTATTGAGGAAGATGTTGTGGTAAGTAAAAAGTTGAGAAATTTACTGCCTACTTATTCCATTAGAGTGTTTGATATAAGTGATTTGAGAAATTTTAACAATGTTACTATAGATGAACTGATCAATAAGCTTACTGCATTTGAGTAAAATAAATTTAATAATAGTATTCCTAGAGTTGAGGAAACTTTCAAGGCATCGGTGACTAATGTACTGGTAAGGAAAGGTAAAGAAATATATCATGGTTCTAATTATATGTCAAGTCACACCATGGAACTCAAAGCTATCTTGGAAGATGAAAAGAAACAAGGAGAGCTTGAAGCGCTACTAGCAAAAAGATTGCCTAGAGGGACAAGTAAGTACAAAAGCAAGCTTCCACGAAAATGTTTTTCATGTAATAAGATTGGACACATTGCTGATAGATGTCCTAATGGTGAATAAAAAGGACAAGTTTAGAGAGTTTAAGGGAAAAGGGAAGAAACAATGCTATGTTGCAGTTGATAAAGGAGTTACCAATGAAGAATCAAAAGATAATGAGGAAGAGGAGATTGTATTTGTTGTAGTCAAAGAAGATCCATCTAAAGGTGAAAAGGAACTGATTTCTCACATGGGAAACAATGATGAATGGATTATAGATAGCGGGTGCTCACATCACATGACCAATGAAAAGAGTAATTTCATTAAGCTTGATGAGTTTGATGGTGGTGTGGTAAGGTTTGGTAAAAGTACACATTGTTTGGTCAAAGGAAAAGGTGCTATTTATTTGAATGGTAAGAGTAATACAGCTGATGTTTATTTTGTGAATGGTGTAACACATAATCTATTGAGTGTGGGTCACCTAAATGATAAAGGTTACATACTAGAATTCAAAAGGTATATGTAGAATAATTGGAAGCTTGGATGATGAGATTTATATTGGTAGGTAGACTAGAGGTAATTTATTTCATCTGAATAATATTGTAAATATTTGTTTGGTTGCAAAGGTTGAAGATAGTTGGCTATGACATAGAAGGTTCTGTCATGTAAATTTTAACATTTTGATCAAAGTGAGTAAGAAAAATACAATTAGGGGATTGCCACAGTTAGTCAAGCTAGACAACATGATGTGTAAAGAATGTCATATGGGTAAGTTAACTAGTTCTACTTTAAAAAAAGTCTTTTTTCATTGGAAAGCATACTTGATTTGGCGCATATTGATCTTTGTGGGCCTATGAGACAAATAATTTATCTAGGTGATAGATATTTCATATTGTTTACTGCTGACTATTCTAGAATGATGTGGGAAAATTTCCTAAAGGAGAAGTCTGATGCATTCCATAAATTCAAAACATTCAAGGCACTGGTTGAGAAGGAATCAGGTAAGAATTTGAAATGTTCAAGGTCTGATAGAGGAGGCAAGTTTAATTCTATAGGATTTGTTAAGTACTGTGAAGATAATGGAATCAAGAGACAAATGTCTACACCAAGGAATCCACAAAAAATGGTGTTGCAGAGAGGAAGAATATAACTATAGTGGATACTACAAGGACAATGTTGATTAAAGGTTATGTACCAAAAATGTATTGGAAAGAAGCAATTCATACTATTGTATACACATTGAATCAGGTGTAAGTAAAGAAAGGAACCGATAAGACACCTGATGAGCTATGGTATGGTCACTCACCTAGTGTTAAATATTTCAAAGTATTTGGCAGTACGTGTTACATTAAGAGGGATGATTACATAGGAAATTTTTATCCAAAAAGTGATGAAGGTGTTTTCTTGGGCTATTCTACTAAAAGCAAAGCATATAAGTGTTTCAATAAGAGAACTAAAAAAATTAGTGAGAGTGCAAATGTAAAGGTGGATGAATTCCTTGAGAAGTCTGGTGATTCAAGAAAGAAAGTGATAGTGGATGATCAGGAGATTGTGTACATTGAACCAAAAGTGCATGAACCAATGGGACACAAAAATGTGGAAGAAGTGACTCAACTGAAAAAATAAGAAGCTCCTAGAACTAAACTGGTGATACCTAGGTATGTGAAAATGAATCATTCTGTTGATCAGATTATAGGTGATAAGAATGTATGTGTTCTAGCCGGAAGAAAGCTCATAGAAAGTACTTGTTTGTTTTCCAAGTATGAGCCTAAGACAGTGAAGGAAACCATCAAGAATGAAGATTGGGTAAAAGCTATGGAGGAAGAACTTAATCAAATTGAGAAGAATGATACATGGACACTTGTTCCTAGACCTGAAGATAAAAATGTGATTGGTACCAAATGGGTTTTCAGGAACAAAATGAATGAAGATGGATATGTGACCAGAAATAAGGCAAGGCTTATATGTAAGGGTTATGCATAAGAAGGACTAGACTATCGAGAAACTTTTTCTCCAATGAAAAGATTAGAAGGGGTAATACTTATAATTTTTTATCTTTCTTATAAGAAATTAAAAGTTTTTCAAATGGATGTTAAGTCAGCTTTCTTAAATGGAATTCTTGAATAAGAGGTCTACAGAGAACAACCTGATGGTTTTGAATTGACAAAGGACAAGGACATGGTATGAAAGCTTCAAAATGCACTATATGGACTAAAATAAGCTCCAAGGGCATGGTATGAAAGGTTACATTCCTATCTTATTAAGATATGTTTTAATAGAAAAAGTGATGATAGTAATGTGTACCTAAAAGTTGAAGGGGATAAGTTGTTGATAACTGAAGTATTTGTTGATGATATAATATTTAGAGTAAATGATGAGATGATTTTGGTATTTGTTGAAAAGATGAAGAAAGCGTTCAAAATATCAATGATTGGGGAGATCAAATTATTTATTAGATTGTAGGTTTTACAACTATATATATATATA
>MU223690.1:192128-210283 GCA_018584345.1 Thuja plicata | reverse complement strand
GTTGTATTTGTCACTGGAATATGCATAATCTGAGGGCTATTATGTCATTTTTCATACTCCTCCTAGATAGGAAGCAATAGATCAATTTTAGTGATTGCTATGTTTGCTAACCCCTTGCTTTCACTAAAGAAATGATTTATTGAAGTGTTATGTCTCTTAACAGGTACAAAAATCACACACACATCTCTGGCACCCACCGTGGGGAAAGATTGCTAAAAATTTCATCAAATTTTTCTCTTTGCCCTTAACATTTCAAAATTTGCAGGCAATTTATCATTTCTGGGAGCATCTTATCATTTCCGATCATTCTTTTATCGTTTCAGGGAGAAACTTATCATCTTCGGTAAATCTTTTATCATTTTCGAGAGCAACTTATCATTTATGGGAGTTTTAATATCGTCTGTCATTGCACTTTTGAAAGGTAAAAATTGACCTTAAAATTGTTTCTGGTAATTATTTTCACATTTTTTGTATGAAATATCATTTTGCGTAAAAGGGATATCATCCTGGGTATGGTTTATCATTTGGGGTTAATCTTTTAGCATTTTCAGGGTTTATCATTTTGGATCTCTAAAATATCATCTGTCTTCCAGGGGGCAGAAATATAGGGTTCTAACATTTGCAAATTTGATTTCTAACTTGCTAACATGGTTGTTTCGGTGATGGTCATCCTATTTTTAGCCTAACTTGTGTTTTTAGATTGCTTTCAGAGCTAAGAGAGTGAAAAAAAGATACTAACTTGTGGTTTTATAGGTTGCTAATCCATTATCTTGACTTATATTCTTTTCTTACGCTTTCGAAACTAAATAACATTTCCCAATCTTATACTAAATTGACCAAAGGAATATGCTCTTTTCCTTTTTAAGGAAAATCAGAAACTCACAAGTCAATTTATGATTTGAAAAGAATTTGGAGTAATTGAACAAAGAAAACCTCATCGTCTAATTTTGGGATCAGTAAATGAATAACACAAATCACTAAATCTTGTGGATCAAAGAACAAGTTCAACTATATAATTCATTTTTGGGACACAAAAATTGAACAAGCAAACTCACTAAATACTGTGGTCAATTGAACAAGGCAAAATTTACCTTCAAGCATCCTATTTTTTAAAAAATTGGAACAACATAAATCAAGCTCAACATAGCTTGAAGGAATGAACATTGCTTTGCGTGTTTTGGGAGAAAATGACATGGATTAGGAGAGTATGCTCTTCTTCTTTTGAAGGATCAGAAATCTAGACATCCTAAGCTCGCCAATCCTTTGTACATTTATTTAATAGTAGAGGGCTTGCTGGTTGAGGAAAAAATATCTCGGGAATGACCCAAGTGAGGACAGGTTTTATGCCAACCCTTCCAACTCACTACAAATAATTTCTTTCTCATAGGCTAAAGCCTAGGAAGACAGAGCCGGTTTTGTTCATGGAATTTTGACATCATTCCTTGAACATGCTTGGGTATGTGTAGAGTGGAGCTACTTGAATCTTGCTTGAGAGACTACACATATTCAAGTACTCATAGGGCTATATGCCTGAATTTTGCCTTGTGCAATTCTATGGGGGATGGTTTTGAACGGATTGGCCAATAATCTACAAATTCAACTGAAAGAATTCTTGATTCATCCCCGAAAGGGTGATAATCTTTGAGCAAGGCAAAAAGTAATTTACCCAAGACACTCATCATATTGTGCCCTCACTTGCATTTGGAGTCGGCTAATACAACATCATGATTGGAGCCATTGTGTGCTTGGTGATGGTTGTATTTTGATTAGCATTTGAGTGTGTACCTGAGTCAACGAGCAAATATTTTCATTCTCCACCTAGAGAATAGGAAAAATATGTGTCTGTTTCACCCTCTTAACAATGCAACAATGCTTGATGTGACTAAAAATCATTAAAAAGATAAAATCTTCAAACAAGCAACAAAATTCAAACCTTGGTCTACATGTGTTTTTCAATCATTGAAAAATCTCAAAAATGCGATCTTCAAACTTCACGCACTTTCAAAATGAAACTAACAACATTTGAACAGTGGGAACTTGCATCATTGCCTCTCAGAGGAAGATAGTTCATTTTGGATCCCCTTTTGACTCTTTATTCTGTCCTTATTGCTTCTTTTGGTCTCACTGTGGCTATATCAAATTTTTTTTCAGACATCTACCTTGCATGTCCCGTCGGACTCTTGTAATCTATCTCAATACATGTGGTCTACCCACTTTTTTACAATAACTTGGTTCCTAGCTCACTATCAGGGCATTCTAACTCTCTGACACTTGAGTCATTTATTTCCACCCAAACACAAACAACACTTCTACCTAGACACACTCACTTGGACAATTTGAGACTCTACCTGACACTATTGGGAAACGTTGATGAAAGTTGAGACATAACCACATGGTTAACACAAGACTCAACAAGTACATGTCTAAAGGATTGAAAGTACCTCCTAAATCAACACACTTTCTAGGAGAAACATCTCGCACTTCCCTACTTGATCTAGACTCTCCACAAATGGATAGCGACACTCGCAGATGGAGTGAGGCTTTTGAGGAATATAACGATGGCAAACACCAAAAGCCTGAAGATACAGATGAGGAGGAAGGACCCAAGTTTGAACATGGCCCATTTGGATCGGACAGTGAGGGGGAGATCCCTGAAGATGAGTATGACAAACTCAAATAGAGTAAGAGGTTCCACAAGATATTAGAATGGATAATTGATGATGATAAAGAAAAGTACTTCCTCCATCTAGCACCCACAGGCATCAAATTACCCAAGGATTATGATGTGGAAAAGCTCAAAGAAAAGGAGGTACCAAATCCTATATCTATTCTCACCAAACAACTCAATTTGATGCAAACAGAGCTCAAAAACCTCAAACAGGAGAAAGAGAAGCCCAAAACACAATACTCTTTGGATGCCATTTTTCCATTTCCTTTTGATAAGAGTATCGCTATGATCCCATTTCCTCCCAACATCGCAAGACCAAAGTATGACAAGTACATAGGAGAAACTAACCCACACGACCATGTGAGGGAATTTTGTGCTTTGAGCATAGAATACATGCATGAACCCACATATCTCATGAGACTATTCCCAGCAAGTCTAGGAGGTAACGCCATGGAGTGGTTCTCAAAATTGAACCCTAAGGTCAAAAAATTTGAGGATTTAATCCAGTGATTCATCCAACATTACTCCTACAACATCCAACATGATGTGACTATGATGGACCTATGTAATACCAAACAATGAACTGGTGAATCATTTACACACTTCCTACAATGATGGAGGAATATCTTTGCACGATACTCGAGGGCCATTCCTGAAAGAGAGAAGATGGAGATCTTCGTTAATAATCTAGTGCCTGAATTAAACTATGTATTACAAATGCATGACTCACCAAGCTTCGACAGAATGATTAAAAATTCCCTTTATATTAAGGAAGTCATGGTCAAAAGAGGGGAGATCACTCTTCAAGGTGAAAACAAATCAAACAACTCCAACTCCAAGCCTAAATGGTGGAAGAAAAACAATAATGTTGTTAATGATGGCGTAGAAGATGCATCCAATGTTGGTCCTAAACTTGAAGTATTCAATCTAACCAACAGTATGCAAGCAGGCAAGGATTCCAAGGTAACAACTCTCATACCCAAAATAAACATTGATAATGACAAGGGACGATCATGTATTTCCAAACCTCATAGAACATTTACTCCTTTAGGAGAACCTCTTGAGACTATCTTGAAAACACTATTGGATAACAAAGTTCTCAAAATCCCAGATTCCAAACCATGGGAACCAATGGTCAAACCCAGATGGTGGGATGATAATTCCTATTGTGTCTTCCATAAAAATAAAGGACACAAGACTAATAATTGCCTGAAGCTTAAACATGTCATCCAGGACCTCATTGAAGGAGGTAAGATCAAAGTAGATGGACACACTACCAATGAAGATCATACTACATTTAACAAACCCTTTCCTAATTATGATCAAGGAGAAACATCTAAAGGGAAGAGTAATGAGGTAAACTACACCTATTCCAAAAATGACAATGTGATCAATATGCTTGACATTAAGACCGAGTCAATCAATGTGGTCACAATCAAAGGTGTCTCATTCCACTCAAATTCCATAACATAGAGCCAAACACAGGTCATGATCAAAGGACCTCCAAAACCAACATTGACATCCAAGGTTCCTATTGTAACTATTCCTAAACCAACAACAAAACACATGGTTACTATTCCTGGGGCAAGATATGACTTGGTAGACCAATTGCAATTAACCTCTACCAAAATTTCCATTTTTGAGTTGCTCAAGATATTTATAGTACATAGAAAAATCTTAGAATAGGCTCTACATGCTACTAACATCCCGAAGGATATTGATATAGACAAGTTCCAAGCGATGGTCAATCACATCTCCACGCCACACTACATCTCCTTTTCTGAAGAGGATGATAAGTCATTGACACATCCACATAATCAACCTCTCCATATCAAAGTCCTAATTCATAAATCCCATGTTAGATACGTATTGATAGATGGAGGTGTAGGATTGAATATCTGTACACTTGATCTAATCAAGAGACTGGGTCTCTTAGAACAAACAATTGACTCTAGAAGAAAGATAACCATCAAAGCTTATGATGAGGAAGAAAGATCCTCTAGAGGTCTTATTGTTTTACCTATCAGAGTTAGACCAATTAAGAGGAATGTCACATGTCAGGTTCTGGATCTACCCTTAGCCTACAATATCCTATTGGGGAGACCATGGATTCATGAAATGCAAGCTGTACCATCCACTTACCACCAATGCATAAAATTCCCACATAATGGGGTGGAAGTGACAATTCCTACAGATGCTAACTACACTTGTAATAATATCAAAGAAGGTAGCATGATCCCGCACAACAAAGAGGATATGGATGCAGTTGCTCCTGAAACTACCAAGGACATGGTTATGAAGAGTTTTGGAAAAACCTTGAAACTTGAAGAAACAGGTATGGGAGAGTACAAGCTAGACCTGACTCCCTCACTGACAAAAATTCTGGTGTCACCAAGATCCTATGGAAAACCTTCCTCAACATTCACACCTACAACATCCAAGGAGCCAGAAGTACACAAAGAAAATAGCATGGCAAAGGAATCCACATCTTCTTCAGATAATATAGAAGAACATGCAGTCTTGGACTAGATTTATAAAGGAGAACCGGTGGAGGCTGAGGTTAAACATGTGAAGATATCCCTAGAACAGTATGGAAAGGGATATGATTTCCTCACACAAATGGGTTACAAAGGAAAGGGACCTTTGAATGACACAGGATGAGGGCTTATTGAACCTATACCCATGGAGTTTCAGAATACCAAAGATAAAATAGGACTGGGTTTTAATACTAAAACTGATGAACTTGCTTCAAAAGAGAGTCCACACTCAGATAAAGGGAGTGATGAAATAGATGAACTAGAGTAGTGGTCCTATGAAAGATTGTTACATGTTGGCACACAAGACCCCAACTACCAAGGAGAATGCTATGTACCCAGCTTTGAGGTACCACAAGATCTTCACACCCCTTTACTAGCACAACCTCCCATTCAAGAGGTAGGAGACACCATTGCAACAATTACTCAAGAGACACCCCGAAAATAGGATTTACATCCTAACTAGGGGAAATTGGTCACAATTTCACATGTCTTAGATCTACCACACTTTGATCTATAGATGGCTAATTGTGCACATCAAATAACCATTGTTTAATACTTAAAAAGATCTGATGATGATGTCACAGACTCTCATGACTATGAATGGGAAGAGCTATCTGTCACCACTAAAAATATTGGAATAGATACAATTCACATGTTTGTAGCTCCCTCAGCTCCTAATAAATGATCTGACACTCCTCCCAATGATATTGATCCTCCTAAAGTAGAAGAAGAGTTCCTTCCCCCGATCATTGATGGAGACACTAGTGAGTATATAAGTCTAGAATAATTTCATAGGCTACAAGCAAGAAGCCTTCTTTTATGGAGAGATGATGATGAGATCTCTACTGACAAGTCGCTAGAGTTTGGTCCACATATAACTAACAATGACCCTTTTAATGACGATCTCACTCTTATTGATCTAAATATCAAATAAATTAACTTAACAGATCGTGTCATGTCGGTTAATGGTCTTGATGCTAACACGATGTTGTCCTTCCCAGAGACTAACTCCCTAACATTGGTACTTCCTGACCTAATCGATTGGACTGAAATAGATCCTACTCCTATCCTCAACTTTTCTAAAGACCACACCCTATCTTGTTATCTCAATGCTTGTGAACCTTACCCTTCTTCCACCAATGCAAGGAGCGAGAGCATGTCATAGGAGGATATCAGGTTTCTTTGTCAAAAACTGAAAAATAAAAAGAAAAAGTGGACTGATGGTGAAAACCACTCTGTGGCAGTATCAGATCCCAAAATAGTAAAGAAAAAAGATGTATCCAATGGTGAAAACCTCTCCGAGGTGCCAAAGGATGAGACTCTTGATATCCTCCCCGAACACTTTCAGGAAAGATCTTCAGTACTGATTGAACCAACACATCCAGTAAATTTGGGCACTGTTGAAAATCCTCAAATAGTCCACCTTGCACAATCTTTATCAGAAGAGGAGAAGACACAGTTCACATAGTTCCTGAAGGAGAAGAAAATTAACTTTGCATGGTCTTATATGGATATGCCAGGGCTAGGTCCTAATCTAATCATAGACCACTTATCTATAGCTCTCGGGATCAAGCCCATAAAACAAAAACTTAGAAAGATGCATCCTCATGTTGCATTATTGGTAAAAGCAGAGCTGGAAAATTTGTTGAAAGAAGGATTTATTAGAGTCATTGCATATGCAGGATGGATTTCCAATGTGGTCCCCGTGTCTAAATCTGATAAATCTATCAAGATCTATATGAACTTCAGAGACCTGAACAAAGCATGTTTAAAGGATGACTTCCCTCTACCAGACATTGACATGATCATAGATCTTACAACAGGCTTCCAGATGTATTCATTAATGGATGGATTCTCGGGCTATAATCAAATCAAGATTGCCCTTGAGGATCAAGAGAAAATGACATTTACATGCACATGGGGCACTGTTTGCTGGAATGTCATGCCCTTCAGATTAAAGAATGTCTGTGCAACATATCAAAGAGCCATGACAACAATATTCCATGACATGATGCACAAGAATATGGAGGACTACGTGGATGACACATTGGCTAAATCCAAAGAAAGAGGTACTCACATTGCTGACCTAAGAAAAATATTAGATCAAATGGAACAGTTTCAACTCAGGCTCAACCCAAAGAAATGCGCCTTTGGGGTTCAATCAGGTAAACTCCTAGGGTTCATCATTTCAGCAAAAGGAATTAAGGTAGACCCTGCTAAAGTTAAAGCTATACTAGAAATGGCTCCTCCATGTAACATCAGTCAAATGAGGATGCTACAAGGAAGACTTCAGTCCATCAAGAGATTCATGTCACAACTTGCAGATAGGACACAACCTTTTACAAAATTACTACATAAAGGGGTTACCTTCAAATGGGATGAACACTGTGAAGCAAACTTTAGAGAAAAGAAAGGATACCTGGCTACTCCACCTATTCTTATGGTGCCTATTCATGGAAAGCCCCTACTCCTATACATTTCAGCTACAACTACATCCCTAGGAGTATTGCTAGCTCAAGAAGATGAAACAAAGTAAGAAAGAGCTATCTACTACATTAGTAGAACACTGGTCGCCTATGAACTCAATTATAGCATTATTGAAAAAGCATGCTTAGCAGTCATCTTCACATCACAAAAATTGAGGCACTACATGCTCTCTCATACAGTGAAGCTCATTGCTAAGATTGATCCTCTAAAGTACCTTTTGAGCAAAACAACATTAACAGGATGTTTGGAAAAATGGGTCCTGATTCTAAGTGAGTTTGACATTGAATATGTAGAGAGGAGAGCTATCAAAGGACAGGTCCTTGTAGATCAATTGGCTGATTCACAACTTCAGGATGATGAACCTTTAACAATTGAATTCCCTGATGAAACAATCATGTATCTAATTGAATATCCATGGACGATGTACTTTGACGGTTCATTCACTCAACAAGGTTCTGGAGCAGGGGTCCTATTCATCACCCCTCAAGGTTACAAAATTCCCAAATCTTACAAATTTATGTTTCCATGCACCAACAATATTTCAAAATATGAAGCATTGGTAAACGGCCTTAAGCTAGCTGTGGAGTGGAAAATTGTAGAGTTACATGTGTATGGTGACTCCCAACTAATTATCAATCAGGTCAATGGAGAGTATCAAATGAAAGATGAGAAGTTGATGCCCTATGTTAGTAAACAAATTTGCACTTCAAAAATACCAACACAAACTAACTCACAATGCCCATATGAAAGTACAAATGCTACTAATAGTTGGAGAAGTTATCATTAGATTGATAAATTTCCTCTGAATTGAGAGGTACAACTCTCTCTTAGAAATATTTACAATGAATTAAAATATAGGTTATGTCTTTAACCAGAAGACACAAAGGCATACTAACATTAACCCATCAACATGGTGTTAATGCAATTGTGGATTTAATAATTTAAAAGAAAAACTAAATGCATGGTACAAAGACCATTCACTTATTCTTCCCACTGTAAGAGCATGAGAAATATTTAATATTTGTTTTCAGATACATGAATGAATAAACTCACATATTTAATAACATTCATGAATACAAATAGGATAGCATAAGAAGATGACTAAAATGACTCACAGATCACTCTCAATCAGAAAAATATATTCAAAGTCAAAGATCTAATACATGTTCCTCCTTCCTCCATACACAGTAAAAGACTCAAAGATCTATTTACTCCTGCATAAACCATAACTGAAAACATTACATGCATTTCTTCTTTCCCTTGTTACAAATAAGAAATCATTTTCCTTTGCTAAAGCACACTGACTACAGAAAAAGAAAAACCGAAACCCCATCTCATCAACTTTCCCCCAATAAATAATATCTTATTGGTAGTTATTCGATTACTGTAACCGATTCTTGAAAATTATTTCCTCTTTAATCTTTATTTTCTTTTTCCTCTTGTTATCTTCTCTCATTTATATTTTGATATATTTATAAACTATTGATTTAAAAGTTTATAAGGATAAAATTTAACATCTTCAAATGATATTTGGACAAGTGGCATATGAATACATTAATCATCAATAAAAATTCTTGCTACTGGGTGGATTTAAAAATATTTATGACAGTCAAATTAGGCCTCGGTGCGAGGGGCATAACTCATTATTCCACCATTGGATTTCCTTCATTTTTGGATATGTTTGAGCTAGCTTTATTGTGCCCAACTCCACCAAAGAGATTTTCCAAATTATGTCTGAGTCAAAAGTTACACAGCTCTGAGTAGAGGAAGTTTTCATGCTCTCAGAAAATTCGTGGTTGCAAAATTTTCATTAAATTTTCTTCTGCACAGTTGCAATGGCTTCCAATATAATTTGATGTCACTAAAATAGAGATCCAAAAGATAATTATGATCTCTATGTTGATACCCATGCTGCCCTCAAGCTGAAGATGATGTAAATTTTCCACCATGTACATCACATATCCCTGTTTTAACTTCTCTGATCTACACATTGAAGACTTCACTAAAGTGAATGGAGGCATGCATATTACAAACAGTAGTGGTAACCTTTGTACCAATTTACACTAACATAAGGTTTCTTCCCTTCATTTTTGCATTTCTAAAAATTAGGCATGCCGTGGGCTCATTATTTTAATAATTCTCCTGCACTGACATGCCTTAATTCTGTAACTGATACTTCAACATTTCATGTGATTCCTCCATACATAAATCATCACTACCATCTTTATGTGCCTGCCAAATTTCTTAGAATTTATGAACTACCTCGAACTACCTTGAACTAGTTTGAACCAAGTTCAAACCTATTCAAGGCTGTTCAAGGGTGTTCAAGCCTGTTCAAACAATTTGTTAATAAATAAACTTTCACCTTTCAAAACATGGATGAACTACTGGATTGGCACCATAGTGATGGAATGGACTCAAAATATTTTAGGGAACTTAAGATAATCAGGAAACATAATGGTGACTCAAAGGACCACATAAAAAGGACAAGTACAAGACTTGGACTAACATTGGCTCTGATTGGGGACTGCTTTTGACAAAAGGTAGAGAACACCAGAATCTCTAGTAATGAAGAACAGTGCCTAGCACCATTGGGCAATAGAGTCAAGAAAAACATATTGCAGGGAGGTGCTTGCAGATGGGTGGAGGGGAAACTGGGAAAACAACAAGCCAAAACCAACACCAAGCCGAAACTGAAAAAGACAACTTAAACTAACACCATGCCAAAACTTATTTACAAGTAGGGCAAATAGCCCATACCTTTAGATATGCATGTGGTTTCTCAAGTGAAGCCATTTACCAGTTGAGAGAAGTAGCTGCCCATGCAGAAAAGAGGTTGATATGTAAACATAATCATTCCCAACAAATGACATACAACCATTGTGAGGTAAGATCCAATACAAATGCATTGTAACAACTTTCTAAACCAGATATTGGATTCAAAAAGCCACTCCTCATCATATACTTCTGGCTGCACTTGCTCAAGGCTGTAAAGATGACTTGCATGAATCTTCTCATTGAAATCTGAATTTTGCATCACTAGAAATTTGCTCTCCAAAAATGTATTACCACCATCATCATTAAAGCAAAAAGAATCCAGCATGGGATTATTATCAAATAGCTCATCTTCACAATCAAATTTGAATTTTTCTAATTCAGATTTTGTGTGTGGTATCATAATAGAGGAGAATGAGTTTTTCTCTATTTCTACTTGAATATTCTCAAGATTCTCCAATGGTTGGGGCTGTGATAACTCTTCATTATTCCTTCTACCGTCAAACTAAAAAGATTCATAATCTACCTCCATATAGAGATGTGGGATACCCTCTACTTTCTCACCAACATGCATTTTGGACTCATGTTGCTTCTCCATGTTTTCTTGATCAAGAACACTTGCTAAAACTGTGGCAGAAGTATCAAATGTGAAGGTTTAAAAATCTAAAAAAGAAAAATCTTTCGGAAAACTACCATTTGATCTTTCACTGTCCAATCTTCTCTCAATAGGAAATGCATCTACATATGCCATCAAATTTTCTGATTTTGAGCCGTGAGCATCATCATCTTCAACATTCAAATGATAGGTTCCAGTTCAATATTATGAGAGATATTCTCAGCCATAAGACATGGATGAAAATCTTCATCATTAAAGACTGTCGGATTTTGGTGGGAAGAAATGGGTGGTGTTGGTTTTGCTGCCTTCAATAAAAGTCTCCTTTGCTAAAATTTTTCTATGGGTTTAAAATTTTGATCATGAAAACAAATTTCAGATTTTGGGACCTTCATGACACTTTCTTCTATGCATTTCATCCCACTTAAAAGCATATCATCATCTACCTCAATAGCCTCTTTTTGTGCATCTCTCAAATTTTGAATCTTCTTTCTTTTTAAAAAAAAATTAATTTTAGTTTGTAATGCAGCAATAAAAACACATAACTGATTTCTTTCATTTGGCTGGCAGACTTGAGGAATTTTACCAACACACCTATTAAATCTATCAACAAAATCTTTCATAGATTCATCCCTTTTCATCTGAATTTGAAAGAGATTCAACAACAACTTATAAGTATCGACCACAGGCTGAAATCTTCCAAGAAATTTTACCTTTAAATCATCCTAGCTGGTAATACATCCATCTTGCAAATTCTGAAACCATTCTGCAGCATTTCCAACAAGGCTTTCAACAAACAATCTGACAAATACGTCCTCTTCTTGCACACCAAGAATCCCACATGTAACAATAACTGATTTAATATGATCATATGGGTCTTTGGTTTTATCTCCAGCAAACTTTGGGAGATATTCTCTTGATCTTTTAGGCAGGGCTGAATATTGGGGCAATGCAAAAGGACCAATTTGTGCCCCCCATGGCTAAGCTACAATCAAAGCCATAACACACCGGAATTCTTTCACCGAAATATTTCTGAATTAAATACAGAGTCGCCAATCTCACATAGAGATACTTCAAAAATGAGGAAATAAAGAAGCACTGATCTTTGATTCTAACTCCCCAATAGAGTCACCAAAAATCTGTTAGTAAACAGATTTGCACTTCATAAATACCAGCACAAACTAACTCACAATTTCTATATGAAAGTACAAATGCTACTAACAGTTGGAGAAGTTATCATTAGATTGATAACTTTCCTCTGAATTGAGAGGTACAGCTCCCTCTTAGAAAGATTTAAAATGAATTAAAATATAGGCTATGTCTTTAACCAGAAGACACAAAGGCATACTAACATTAACCCATCAATATGGTATTAATGCAATTGTGGATTTAATAATTTAAAAGATAAACTAAATGCATGGCACAAAGACCATTCACTTATTCTTCCCATTGTAAGAGCATGAGAAATATTTAATATTTGTTTTCAGATACATGAATGAATAAACTCACAGATTTAATAACATTCATGAATACAAATAGGACAGCATAAGAAGATGACTGAAATGACTCACAGATCACTCTCAATCAGAAAAATATATTCAAACTCAAAGATCTGATACATATTCCTCCTTCCTCCTCCATACACAGTAAAAGACTCAAAGATCTATTTACTCCTGCATAAACCATAACTGAAAACATTACAGACTACAGAAAAAGAAAAAATGGAACCCCATCTCATCAACTTTCCCCTAATAAATAATATCTTATTGGTAGTTATTCGGTTACTGTAACCGATTCTTGAAAATCATTTCCTCTTTAATCTTTATTTTCTTTTTCCTCTCGTGATCTTCTCTCATTTATATTTTGATATATTTATAAACTATTGATTTAAAATTTTATAAGGATAAAATTTAACATCTTCAAATGATATTTGGATAAGTGGCATATGAATATATTAATCATCAATAAAAATTCTTGTTGCTGGGCGGATTTAAAAATATTTATAACAGTCAAATTAGGCCTCGGTGCGGGGAGCATAACTAATTATTCCACCATTGGATTTCCTTCACTTTGAGATATGTTTGAGCTATCTTAATTGCACCCAACTCCACTGAAGTGATTTTACAAATTATGTCTGAGTCAAAAGTTACGCAACTCTGAGTAGAGGAAGTTTTTCTGCTCTCAATAAATTCGTGGTTGCAAAAGTTTCATTAAATTTTATTTTGCACAGTTACAATGGCTTCCAATATAATTTGATGTCACTAAAATATAGATCCAAAAGATAATTATGATCTCTGTGTTGATACCCATGCTTCCCTCAAGCTGAAGATGATGTAAATTTTCCACCATGTGCATCACATATCCCTGTTTTAACTTCTCTGATCTGCACATTGAAGACTTCACTAAATTGAATGGAGGCATCCATATTACAAACAATAGTGGTAACCTCTGTACCAATTTGCACTAACATAAGGTTGCTTCCCTTCATTTTTGCATTTCTAAAAATTAGGCATGCCGCGGGCTCATTATTTTAATAATTCTCCTGCACTGACATGCCTTAATTCTATAACTGATACTTCAACATTTCCTATGATTCATCCATACATAAATCATCACTGCCACCTTTATGTGCCTTCCAAATTTCTTAGAATTTATGAACTACCTCGAACTACCTTGAACTAGTTTGAACCAAGTTCAAACCTGTTCAAGGGTGTTCAAGGGTCTTCAAGCCTATTCAAATAATTTGTTAATAAATAAAATTTCACCTTTCAAAACATGGCTGAACTACGGGAATGACACCTTAGTGATGGACTGGACTCAAAATATTTTAGGGAACTTAAGATAATCAGGAAACATAATGGTGACTCAAAGGACCACATAAAAAGGACAAGTACAAGACTTGGACTAACACCATACAAACAACTAGTTGATGACTTGAAGAAATACTTTATCTTCGTCACATTCCAGCAGATACCAAGATCAGAGAACAAAGCTGTAGATGCTATGGCTACCTTGGCGTCCATGTTACAACTAGAAGAACATCAATTCCGCTATGACTTCTTGGTGGAAGAACTATCCTATCCTGCCTTTGATACCCCTAAATACCAGGTAATATGTGCTTTAAATGCCCCAGACCAATCTTGATATGCCAATATCATTGCTTACCTTTCTGACTAAACCATCCCTAACAATCTATCCAAAAATGAGAAAAGATCTCTGATTAGGACAGCATCGCGTTACGTCCTCATAACTAACAACCTATATCGATGTGGTCTCAACGGTACACTTCTTAGGTGTTTAGAACTTGAAGAGTCTGATCTAGCATTAAAAGAAGTCCATGAAGGTGTATGTGGATCACACTCAAACGACTTTTCATTAGCAAAGAAACTTCTTAGAGTAGGCTATTACTGGCCTACCATGGAGAAAGATGCTATTCAGTTTTCAAAAGCATGTCTTAAATGCTAGACACATGGAAATCTCATCCATGCTCTTGCCAGAGAACCTATACCTTTCATAACACATTGGCCATTTCAGTAATGGGCCTTTGACTTGGTTGGACAAATATATCCTAATTCTTCAAATGGACACAAGTTCATCATTACGACCACTGAGTATTTCACAAAGTGGGTCGAGGCCGTGCTGCTAATCAAAGCCACTAGAAAATAGGTGGCTATGTTCATTCTGAACTACATTATTTGTAGATATGGGATACCCTCTTCAATTGTAACAAACAATGGGGGCTAATTTAAAAATCAAGACATTGATGACCTATGTGAATAGTTCTATATCACTCAGCATTTCTCCTGAATATATTACCCTCAAGGTAATGGACAGGTTGAGGCATCAAACAAAAATATTCTCAAGATCCTACACCGAGCTGTAAGTAAGTCTGGAAGAGACTGGCATCTACAACTGAATATGACACTATGGCCTACAGAACAAGCATCAGAACACCAACTGGAGCCATGCCATTTTCTTTAGTCTATGGCACTGAGGCAGTACTACCTATTGAGGTTGAAATCCCATCTTTGCAGATATCTTTACAAGGTCTTGTTATTGATGAGCAGTACTGCATAGATAGGGTGAATTCTCTGGACCTACTAGATGAGCACAGACAATAGGCATTTGACCACCTCAAAGTGTACCAAGCACGTATGTCCAAAGGTTATGATAAAAAGGTCAAACCACACAAATTTGAGGTGGGAGATCTCGTCCTCAAAGAGAATCCTAAAAACCAGCCTAACAAAGAACAAAAAGGAAAGCTTGAACCTAACTAACTAGGACCTTATGTTATTACTGCTACTTTCAGAACTGGAGCTTATCAATTAGCTACACTTGTGGGAGACGTTCTTCCAGATCCTATCAACACTCTAAATTTGAAGCGGTTCTATGCTTAATGTTTGGCTAGCAGAGCCTGTACAATAAAAAGTTCTTACAAAATACCAAAAACATTCAAAAAATTGATCCTGAAGAAATCCAAAAATAATGGAAAAAGTCCTACAAAAAGGGTATCCTTGGTGAAAACCTAGTAAACAGGTGCCTTTATACTACAAAAAAATTCAAAAAAGCAAAAATAGCAAAAAAAATAAATTGAAAAAGAGAAAAGTGCCTTGATGACAACCTGGTCAAACAGGCATCTTGGTAGAAAAAAAGAAAGAAAACAATCTTGCCAAGTGGTGAAAACCTGGCAATCAGGCATCACTTGTGTTTTGCGCTCCATCTATCAATGCACTACTAATACTAAGCCTTCATAATTATACCCGTGCTCAAATGCTGACTTCATTTCCTAAAGGCTATATTATCCTCACTTGGGATTTGTCTACATTTACGTCTTAGGAATAAGTCATTCTGCACTGGGGGCATCTTTGCTAACATGGTAGGTTGCGGTGGCTAGGTTGCTCTAGGATGGTTTGCCTCGCGAACACAATGTTCCTTGATACATGCAAAATGATGTCACTTTTCAAAACAAGGGTGTCTTTTCAAACATCACATATCCAAACATGACATTTAGATTAACAGAGTTCCTACAAGGCTATATTGGATCACAAACATGAACAAATTATCCTATTAATGCACAAGCATGGAAACACCATATTGCTTATATTCCAATTTTCTGATTGATGAATCTTTACTGTGTTTGATAGATGGATGAACAAGTACTACTTCAACACACAGTTTTCTATTGGTTTGATTATGATTCTTTCATGTCCTGATGATGTTCTCAACTAGGGGCATCTAAGTAACTATAAATTTTATTTGATTGATTCACAATTGTTGATTTCTTATGTCTTCTTAGTTACTCAATGACGTCTGTGCAAAGACAAAGAGTCACAAGGATAGGGGCATAATGTTTTCTTGATTTTCTACGTATGGTGATTGTTCCAAATGATCCTATAAATTTCACCTAACTTGGATGTTTATGGTAAGAGCTGCCACTATGGGTGGATAGCTGCATATATCTTGATATTTGTTATGTGTAAACTACAGTGAGGTTGAAATAATTTCCTTTTCTATTTTGTGATCTAGATTCTCACTAAGGTATACAAATCATAATGTACCCAAGGATATGAATTTTCAAGGTCATTGCAAGTCCAATATCTTTCCTTACTCAGGATTTGGTATATTAAAAGGAAGGTGACTATTTTGTAATCCTGACTTCTATGCCTTGATGCCTAAGTCTATTTCTGACATTCCAATAAAACATAGTATTCATACTTTCATAATATTAGTGGGTATTAGTGATTGTTGTACTATCTAATGGTATCCATTCCAAAAGTGCCCAGTGATGATAAAAAGCTATACATTTGCATACCAGTGACAAAGTCCTAAGAGTCTATATATAGATGCATTTAGAGGTTGCATGATGCATTTTTGAAAGAACAACATAAGGATTTGAGCTCAAACTCCTTTCTATTTTTAATTCATCTGAAATCCAAGCTATTTACATACCCATGCTTCCCAAAATATTTGATCTATCGGGAACATAATCGAACTCATATTTTCAATATGATTAACTTGGTTCTTGTGTGTTTATTTTTAAACACACCTTCGTTTATGACTTCTTCTATTCTATTCTTTCTTAACTGCTTCCTACAAGTGATACATCATTTCAAAATGAGGGATTTTATTCTTTTCCTTCGATTTTGTTCCCGAGGGGGCATGATCACACTATCATCAATCAAATTTTTGCTTAAAACAACATTAAAAATGACTTTGTTATCAAACAAACTAAGGGCATGATAGTTGCCTTGACTAAAGCTAGAATTGTTGGATAGAAAGCTTTGGTTCTCATAAGCTAGATATCTCATGTTTCCTCATTTTAAAAGATTCTTATTAAACTCTTGGTAGCTTCTTACTGACTTTTGGATGACAACCAAGTTTGGAATCAGTATTATCAATCTTTGGATGACAACCAAGTTTGGAATCAGTATTATCAATCTTTGGACGACAACCAAGTTCAGAATTGGTATCTTTAAAAATATTTTATTGATCTTTGGATGACAACCAAGTTCAAAATCAATTCTATCAGTTTAGTTTGATCAAGTGTGAGACTGATCTCATCAACATTTCATTCGACAACTAAGAACGGAATTCTCAATCTTTCTGAAGTCAACATTAAAAACTTTCTTTGAATCAATGCGCTGCTCGCACATCAATTCAAAGAGGGGCAGATGTAACCACCTAGATTTGGTCTTCTCTAACCATAAACCCTATTTTCCCTAAGTGTGATCATACCCCCAATTATGTCCAAATGACCTTGTTACTGCTTGGCATAATTCCTTCAAATAAGATTTAAGCTCCTAAGTGATCTAATCACTAATTTAAATTAATTGCTTTAGCCAATTCAATGCAATCAATTCAAAATCAATCCCCTAGCCTAATTGATTCAATTTGGCTATAGTCCTAATTAATTATTACAAAGCAATCAAAAGCTTAAATGATTAATTAAAATCCCTATTATTAAGTGAATATGTTATTACAACAATTCATTTTATTAATATTCCTTCAAACCTAACCAATCTCAAATATCCAACCATGAGTTCAAACTCATCCCAACCCCTTCTCACATGCTAAT
>MU223690.1:174078-191430 GCA_018584345.1 Thuja plicata | reverse complement strand
TTTTCATACTCCTCCTAGATAGGAAGCAATAGATCAATTTTAGTGATTGTTATGTTTGCTAACCCCTTGCTTTCACTAATGCAATGATTTATTGAAGTGTTGTGTCTCTTAACAGGTACAAAAATCATAGACACAACATATACAACATTATCTATCATACATATGCATAAATCCACATAAACCTGCATCATAAATTGTTAGAATCATCGTAATCAGGCCATATAGTATAAATCATATTTCATACACATTCTTCATCACACACGTCAGTAACATAATCATATAAACTTGTAAATGCATTCATAATCAACAATCACACACTACCCATCATATGGGACCAAGATCTGCGTCATCAAAGAATAAATATCCATAGTTCATAGTCCATCAAAGTATTATAGTATCATCGTAAAATTAAAAAAAGTACATCAAATTCCATCGAGGAGTACAAAAAAAGTATACATCCCAAATATGCATATTACATGCACATACGTACCTATGTATATCTTGTCTCATATCATAATTAAAATGTCAAAATGTGTATCAATTTGACTAGAAGGATCTCATGAGGCTGGCTGGGATAGTCCCCTTGTTGGGATTAATGAGAAGTAATACTGAGAGGGGAGGGGTGAATCAGTACCTCCAAAACTTTTAACTCATTTTACTTTTCATCATTAGTAAACAATATTTATTGTATTACCGACCATATCTATTGTTCTTTCTTATGCATGTAGTATTAATTCATAATCTTTAATTCTATGCAACATTCATAGAAACATTCATGAAAATAATATACACATAACACAAGATATGATATCATATAAAAATCGTGTTAGGAAGTAAAAACTGCGGTGGGGATGGCACCCACAAAACTTCACTATCGGTAGAATGGAAGGGAATTGGTAAAGGCTTACAATTGATCACTTCTGATGATCTACCCTATTAGGAGGCCTGAGGTGGAGACCTGTTGAGATCTACTCTGTTAAGAGCTTTAGCAACACCGATTTAAGTGTGCACTTGATTAAGAGATTTACAATAGGACTATTAAGTCCACCTTCCTTGAAAGGATTTCTTAAGTTTACTACACTTATTAGAATGAGTACATATGTAAATGACCTGACTATATGAAATCTATAATTGCAGATTACAGATCCATTAAAGCTCTTAGTATATGAATATCATCTTTAATGATTGATTAATACGTTTTCCTGCTCTTCGGTTGCCTGTATTCTTGTTCTTGAAAACTGAATTGATCATTTTCTATCCTTCTGCATGAAATCTCTTGTCTGGTCCTTAGATTATCTCAATGGCTATAATCATCATCCAACAACATGTTCATAATATATTGAGCATCTATTTATACAAGTATTTGACCTATTCTAGAATCACGCATTACAAAGTTAACTCTAGATCCAAGGTTTACAACTTGACCTTGATCTTTAGTTTGCATGTTTTAAATCAGTTAGATTGATAAAAATAATATTAATTACATTGCTTCCTCCACACATAATGGTTTTAAAACAAATCAGAAGCTAAATATAAAACTTTAGTGATTTATCTGACATGGAAAGTCAGATCCACTTTTTACGGGATGTAACTGACTGTCAGTTCTTGGTCGTCGGGTTGAACTGAAAGTCTGTTGATGTTCCTTTCTGAATTGATTGTTGGGTTCCCTTTATCTGTCAGGTTCCACTCTTTACTATTCTGCCAGGTTGAACTTTTGTTACTCGTCGGGTTCCTTTATCCCTTTTGTCATCGGGTAACACTGAATAGTGTTCATCGGGATGCTTTGTACTTTGCAGTATCGGGTAACCTTGGCATTGGGTAGTGCTATGCCCTGTCTATTGGCATAGTATAAAATAATGGTGTCTGTCATGTTTTTCCTTTTGTATACTAATGGAAAAATATAATGTCTTCAATCTCCCCCTTTGACATTAGTATCAAAAACTGATATGTGCATAATACTAAAGTGTTTAGTATGTACACCATGTATATATCCTTGTCATTATATGACTCCCCCTAACTTTATGCATCGGTATAGTATAAGTATATGTATATGTATACTATACATTCTCCTTATATATGTCATATCATTTCCCCTTTTGTACTAACTTATCATTTTCCCTTTATACTAGCTGAACTGCTAACTGAACTTTACATATCATTTCCCCCTTTATTTGATACTCATGACAAAAATGTGCAACTTATAAGTTGTCAAAAATCTGACAAAAATGTGTAACTTATAGAGTGTCAAGAATATGTGAGTGGGTGGTTTTGATATCCTCCATCAATTTCTCCCATTTTTCTTTGAGGATTTCTAGAGCCATGTGCTCGAGTTCAATTCTTGCATGCATATCATAAATGCATTCTAGGACATTTTTGGGGTGGCAATTAGTGTTCTTGCCTTTGTCATATGATTTTTCAGTAATGAGAGTGTCAATAAGAGTTGATCTTGGAGCTCATTTACCTCATCTCTGAACTTGGTTTTTGCAATTTGTATATCCTGTCTCAGCTTTTGAGCTTGCTTGAGCTTCTCATTGTGCAATTTGATTGCTTCTTCGCTATTTGTGAGACTTTGTGCACTTGTTTGAAGATTAGAGTCTATCTGTGCTATCTTTTTGGTATACTCCTTGGTGAGTTGATCTAGGGTGCATAATTTCTATATTAAGGTAATAGCTTCTGAGATGATTGGTTCCATTGTACTTATTTATTCAGAAATCTTAACCTTTTGTAGTGTCACTTCTTGGCTTATCTTTTCTGTTATCTTGAACTCAGACTTTTGTTCAAGCCTTTCTTCCATGGTCTTCTCAACATCTATATTCTAAGATGTGATTGTATCTGTGAGAACCACTAATTGATGAAGCATGGGGCTATTTGATCAACATCTGCATCTGGTACAATTTGCTGAAGTATTGTTCTCACAACTTCTAGTATCTTGGCCTCCTTTGTGGCTTTTCTCAACTTGTCCTGCATTTCTTTTCATTCACAAAGTCTTGCATACTTTTTCAATTCAATAGGATCCAATGTCCTCGGATCACATACTGGAATCTCAATAATTTCATCCAGTCATTGGATTTTTATTCTTGATTTTCTTCTTCCTTGAGATTTGAGTGGACGCAGATGTATGAACTACCATTGCTGTTCATTTGTCTTCTCTGAAGTGCTTGGTGAAGGCTTTGTAGATGATGCTTCTTGTGTTTTCTTCTTGGGGTTCACCTTTCATTTTGGTGAAGATGTCTCTCCATCAACGTTGGGTGTCTTTGCATATTTCTCTTCTAGTCTCTTCTCCCGGTCATCTATCTTTTCCTTTTCACCTTCTTCTTTTTGCTTGTCCTCTATTGCTTGTTTATCCTCTTCCTTATTTGGATCAGTAGACTTATCTTTCTAATCATCGGTTGTAGCTTATGTTGTAGTTGTATCCTTTATGTCATTTGTGGTGTCTTTTGCCTCTACATCACCCTTGTCTTCAGGTGTGCTTATATCTGCTACACTTGATTCTTCATTACCTTCTAGAAGATTTATTTCCTTCATCAATACATGCATATTATTTTGTGTGCTAGCTTGTGCTGCTTCTAGTGTGGTGTCCTGCTCATTGGTTTTGGTTTGTTGAGAAGTGACATCTTCATCTTTTTGTATTTGATCCACATGATCTGGTTCTGTGATGTCAATTACTGAAGTGTCCTTCTCTGTCTCATCAGCAACATTCATATCTTGATTCCCTATTGTCTTCAATTCTTGTTGCTTCTCTTAATCCTCAAGAGATATAAATATAACATCATCTTTCTTCTGTGGATCCTTATCAGAGTCATAATGTGTGATGTCTTGAATGTCAAGATCATCCATGACTTTGTCGAAATCAACTGGTTCCATATCTTCAACATTGTCCAAAGAAATGTGCTTAGGACTGGCTTCATCTTTTTCCTCCTCTTTATGAGGTGTGTCGGTGAGAAGCAATTTATTCTCACCACTTGTTGACTCTGCAGGCAGATCTAGGAGTTGTCTCCATTTATTCTTGATCATTTTTTCCAGCTCTATAAATTTAAATTCTAGCACTTTGTAAGCTCTTATCTTTTCTACAAATTTACTTGAGTGCTTTTTCATTATTTCTTTTACCTCTTCCATATTTGATTCAGGAGGCATAAGTGTGACAAGTACCCTCTCCCTTTCTTCTCTTTCAGTTTGTAAAGCATATGACCATTGTTGAGATAATCTGTCACCCAAATTTTTGGGTATTTGATTTACAAATTAAGCTGGTACAAATTTTAATTTGACCATTGCCTTGATGATTGCATCTTGTATTTTGTTTTGGTCCTCTGGCTTAAGTGTTTCCCATTGTCTGATTTTCTTATTAGACATGGTGCCAGATGCAGCAATAGATTCAACATCCTCATCAATAGTTTGATTTTTGTAATTCTTTTTAACTACACTAGGCTCATCATCTTTTGAATCCTCTAAGTCATCTTTTGTTCTCACCACTCTTTTTCTCCTCTTTGTAGGTGTTTGTTTCTCTATTTTCTACTTTATTTTCTCCTTTATTGGTTGTTTCCTCTTATAGGTCCTCACTTGACCTTTCTTGAGAGGAGTGGTGTCGGTCTTTGCTGTTTGGCTCCTTGTCCTTTGTTTCTTTGTAGGAGGTGGAGGTGTATCAGATTTAGTTGCCTCAGAATCTGATTTCTTCTCATCTTTACCTTTTCCGATGGTACCCTATTCATTGGCTTCCTCTGTTTGTTCTTTTTCCTCCTCATTAATTGATAGAATATTTTCAAGATTCTTTACCATTTTATTCTTCTTGTTGACAGTCTTTTTGATGACTAGGCATGATTTTATCTTGGATTTGGCCTCTTCATATGTGCCCAATCTTGGTTGTTTACTGTCAAGGGACTCATTCACCAATGGATCAATTTCATTTGTAGCTTGATCTATGTTAATTTCATAGTCAAGAGGGGCCAACCAAGCGATTCTTGGTACAAACAGTTTTATGTGGGTAAAATCTGTATCCACCATAAAACATATCTCATCCCTATGTTGTTCAATTAGTTGCTCGGGGATCCTCACTCTTTCCATCATCTTTTCCTTGAATTCAAGGAAGTAAGTAGTCATAACTGAATCAAATTTATCTCCTAATGACTTGATAAAGTCATTAATCTGTAATGTGACTGGTTTTGTTGTGTCCCACATCACTTTACCTATTACAGGAAAGTATTCTTGGAAATAAAAGAATATACACATGATAAGCGAGCTGAAATTACATGTGTTAGTCTTTGCATACCTTATTATAGTCATGTTCTCATCAAGTTGTTTCAATAGGATCTCACATAGATCCATCCATATTCCCTTTGTCACTATCTTTTAAGCTGTGCTTACTGCTGTAGATGCAATGTTGTTAAGCCTGCTTGCTTGGAAGATTTTGTATCCAATTACACATGCACCGAACCTCAGGTCTTCATCGGTGATGGTATTTACCTTGAGACCTTTGTTGTCCCACATATCTTTTGTGAGCTTTTCAACTTTTGGTTAGGAGGGATGTTTGTGTGCCTTTGGCTTGTCAGTTATTGGATAACCAGTTACAGTGTGCAACACATCCTTAGTGATTTTCTTAGGTTCATCTAGCTGCAACTTTTGATCATGCATTCTGCTCAAAACTAACCTAATCTAGTCTGTCTTGAAAACCTTTAGGAAATGTAGGGCATTGGTTAACCCTTTAACTTCCAAATTATTATGTTCATCTTTTAGGTTTCCTTCTGCATCACATAGTTTCTTATAATCCTGGTCTATTTCCACATCACCTATTTCTATGATCTTGCAGTGAATGTAGGACCTTATGTCCTCTATTAGCAAAACCCTAGGTGGAATTTTTGAAAATGTGCTAGAATCACTGGGTTGCGATGTGATCTCCAGGCATATCTTATTCTTTGGTTCCACACAGGTGTTGTTCTTGATCATCTTAACCACATTCTTCTTATCATTCTTGATTTTCATGGTTCTTGAAGTGGTTTCCATCGTATTTCAAATTTAGGGCTTTCTGAAAATAATGACAGAGTTCTTCGGTGCCCTTGGTACTTACTTTGATCCGTGAAGATGGTGAATGATCTATCTGGAGTGTGCTGGATTGAGTCAAGGTCGCTCTGCTGAATGCTTTCTTGTCACTCTATTTTTGCTCTACTCTTTCTCTTCAAATTGCAGGTGAAAAATGAAATTCTTCCATCGCATATTTATAGAATTTTTCCCTAAGTCTATCATAAGTACTCAATGACTCGTCGGGTCGTGAAGACGGATTTTGTTAGGAAGAATTCTTACTTAACATCATTGGTGTTGGAAATATTCTTGGGATAGCTAATAAGAATCTTGACTTTATCGACAGATATCAGTATTACTTCAAGTCAACTTGTAACTTTGCTTTCTTACCGATGGGTGTCGGGTTACATTAGAAACTTAACCATTTTGTGTGTTGACCAACAATTTCTAGTAAGTGTAGACAACTCATCCTTTATGTTCACCGATGATTTTTGGTATGTGTTTATCGACGGGGGTGTATTCTCAAAATCGTAACAAGTAACATAACATGCATCTTTATTCATGCAGATTTTGACTGTGTATCAATTTGTATAATGGAACTGATGCAAAATTTGACTTGGTGTAGTGCAATTCCATACTTACTTGTTCAGCTTAAGTGGGGGTGGTGATGCCACTGGATCCATTGGATGGGGTGCCATCATTTGCATTGCTTGGTCTAGCTTCATCATTGCTTGAAGATTTTCTCCACATTTTGTCCCTAGCTCTCTGGATATCTTCAATGGTGTTTCCATTGGGATACGTTCTTGTCTATGTCATTCGGTCTTTTCAGTCCTTCTTGAGATGACCAACTTTATGACAATGTAAGCATGCCATTCTGGGGTTTGACCAACCTCTAGACCTTTTGGTCCATGCTCTCATGTAGTTTGCAACAATGTGACCATATCTACCACATGATGTACAGTTTGTCCAAGTACTCCAGTCCCATACATATTGATTATTGATTCTCTTTGGTTGATAAGGAATTTGTTGACCTTTAGGCTTCCATGCTTGCCTTTTCTTTTTCCAGCATTCATCAGTTGTGTGCCCATTAATTTTGCATGTAGGACAATATTTGTCCATGTAGGTTTCCTTCTTTGGTTGATCCATCTTAGAATTTCATTCATATGCTTTATGTCCTATCTTGTTACATTTATAATAAAATCCTATGAATGAAGATGTAGATTTAGGAATACCTTTCTTTTTTCTTTTGCATACATTTGATGTATGCCCTTGCTTTCCACAATGATTGCATATAAGCTTTCTTGGTCTTAGATTTTCATAGACATTCTTTGGTTTTTCTTGATTTGATGATTCTCCATTTTCGGTAAAGCCTAGACCATTGTTGTTGTTGACTCTTCGTTGTCCTTCAAGAAAATCATCCATTATTTTATTTCTCTCTTCAGCCTTTCTGATAATTTCATTACGTTTTTGCTGAATTCTAACCTCAGGCTTTAGTTTCTCATTCTCTTCTCTTAGTTCACATATAGTCTGTATTCTTTCAATGAGTTCCACATTCATTCTGTTTGCTTCTTGACTCATAATAATAATCTGATTAGTAATCTCATGGAGATGTTCAACATGTCTTTGAATTTCCAACTCCTTTTCTTGTAGTTTCTCTGTAATATTCCTTTTGTCATCAATAGTGTTGGTTGTATTCCAAGTTTTGGCTTGTTTCCCTAAGCTTTGTGGTCTTCCCTCTCTGATTCTGTGTTAAAATAGAAGTCTCTCAGTCCTTATGCCTTATCCCTGTCAAAGTTTTTAGGTTTTCAAGTCTGAATCTATAAAAATGTGTAAAAAACCTTAAAACCCTAGGTCTTATTTAGTGTTTAAATTTGAAAATAAACCCTAAGGACTTTTTCGCTTATGTTTTGCAGTTACCTTTTTGTCTCACTTAAGTCATGTGTTATATTATGATCGCTTAGTCACTTAACCTGAAGGGAATATTCCCTTTTTCTCTTAGACTTAGCGATTAGCTTGTGTCGCTTAGTCTCATGCAACATTAGAATATTCCTTTGGCATTCCCAGACTTCACGATTTAGCTTGTATCATGTAGTCGTGGGATCATTAAATAGGCCAGCAGTATATGAAGGGGCCCGCAGACAGGTCATGATGTCACAAGGAGTTATCAGTAGTTAAGGGTTTGTTACAAGACATTGTGATCACCTTATGTCGCATGATCGCCAGATGGGTCCAAAGTTAAGTGTAATGTGCAAAGCTTTAGTCATGCAGTCTCCAGAAAGGATGCTAGTTAAGTTAAAGTTTCCAAGACCTTGCGACTAACCATTTGCGGTTTGGGATAAAGCACAGTCGGGTTGTCGCCAGATGACTCAGCTTTCAATATGCGATGAGACATATGTCAGAAAGCAAGTGGACTTTAAAGAATGATCGCATGATCGCTAGAAGGTAAAAAATCATTCAGCAACTATGAGACTCAATAAGGGCTTCTATTTGTTGCAAAGTCTCAGAAGATTTTAAAGGCATAAAGGAGTACTTGGCAATTGCGCGACAACAATTAGATGAAGTCATTAAAAGATCCTACGGTGGTCACCAAATCTGAGAATAAAAGAGCCCAAAAGGAAAATTCCTCCTGACTCAGCGGCTAAGGGTATGTCACAAGGTCGTCAAATAAGGTGAGGGGCATAGTTCTTGTCACGTGGTCTCAAGAAGTTTTGGCACTTAATGTTTGTATTCTGCGATCGGGCGACTAAGGGGAGTCGCACAGTCTTGCAAAAGGCAGGTCAACATTTGGTGACTCAGGTGATAACCATGAAATTTAAAGGTGATGGTTAGTCGCATAGTCTCGGAAAAGAATGTGGGTTAGTGATAACCATTGGTGACTTTGATTTCTTCATTGTCGCGTGATCGCCAAATGATGACTGAGGTTAACGAAAGTAAGGAAATTTGTGTAGTCGCTATGTCTCCAGAGAAATCATGGGTTAAGAACTGGGGTCAGCGATAGAGAAATTATATGCAGTCGCATGGTTGCTTGATACCAAATTTTAAGAAAAGGCGGTAGTATCAGATATGACAGTGTGAATCACTCATCGACCTATCACAGGCTTAAATTTTGATTACTGTGCAAAAAAGGGTAGCTAAATGTATTAAAGTTAGCCAATCCCAGGAAGACATGTTAGCTCATTTGAATTTTGTAAGGTTTTTTTGAGGATTCAGTTTTATGAATTTGTTTTCCTGTCACGCTCAGGGAACTACGGCTATGTTTTCAATCATGTTCGCAGTATGTTGAATTAAAGACAGAATTGATGTTTTGAAAATCATGAGCTATGTACTTCAAATGGTTAATATAAGGAGTTGATTGTGTATTCATTTGCATTCATCTTATTTTCAGAATTCCAGAATGAGAAGAGCTAAGTAAATCTGATAGAGAGAAAATTCAGAAAATTGCAGGGTTTTTTCTGTTGCTTAAAGCTCATTATTTCTAGAGAATTGTGCACAGGGAAGTAGGTGAATCTCAGAGATAGATTTATTTCAATATCAGTAAAGAAAAGGAGATTCAGGCATGGTAAATATGGGCAAAGTGGTTAGTGTAGCATCAACCAGTGGTGGAGGTGAAAAGTCAGAAGAAGAGGCAAAGGGAAAAGTAAATTACTCTGATGAATTCCTCAGACTGCTTCCTAGCTCAACTCAGAACAAAAGAGCAAATGCAAATGTGCTCATTGATGATTATCGAGATATAAGAGATGCAGACACTCCAGGAGCAACAGTTTTTTCACTTTTCAATTATTTTTATAAGAATTTTGATAAGGCTATTCCAGTGTCAAACCCTTGGACCTGTGGTTTAGCTAGATTAATTATTCATGATGTCTACATAGATGTAGACTTGTTCCTAGACCTGGCCAGTCATTATGATGTTTTTTCCAAAATAATCAAAAGGAATGATGGCACTGCCCTGCTAATACTTAATAGAAATTCATTTATACAAGCCTTTGGCTTATTTAGCACCATGTCTACCAAAATTGACATGACAAAGTAGCAACAGAGATATACTTTAAAGCCTGGTATTGCTAGAGGTCAGTTGCAGAAACATATGTTGAAGGAAGGAAGTACTTAGATCCTATGTCTAGGACCAGCCCATATTACTACAAGGATTTACACTTCTACATCAAGTATGTTGCCTATGCCCTATGTAGAGTGCTAGGGATAGATGGTGATGCAAAGAAGATCAGTGCAGGAATTTTGATGATGGTGCTGGACCTACAAGAGGTCCACTCTAATACTAGTTATGATTACATTTAGCATATTATTGATGAAATGCATGAGGGTTTCATTGCAACTTAGAAGAAGATGAAAGATCCAAAAGAGAAGGAGCCCAAGTTCTTGCACTACTCCATTCTCATGCATCTCCTATTGCATTTCAATTTTGTAATCATGGATGTTGACAATTTGGCCCCTCAGAGGTTTTACTAGGAAGGACCAAATCCTATCCAATTTTGGGTGAGGGTTTGGAATTACACGTCTAGGGACTATGATTATTGTGGTTTTTAGAATTGGATTGTATATCCAATAGTACAAAGTCTGGGAATCATCAGAACAAGAGTCCCATTGAATATTATGCAACTACTGAGGCCATGTGATTACACAGATAAGTGGGAAGGAAAGCATAATTGGGGTGATTTCTTCTTGGAAGAAAATTATACAATCATCAGGGTATATGGGTGTATTCACCCACCTCATCTCTTACCATATTATGTACCTGCAAGAGTGGCTGCAATGGAGTTTATATGGAAGCTATTGTTGACAGACAATGAGAATTTTGCACCACACAAAAAGGGGACTTTGACCCGTAGGCAATTCAGAATCTTTAATTTTACAATTGGCAAAGGTGCTATTGATACAGTGGGTCAGTGGTTGGAAGGATGTAGAATGGGGGTAGCCCCTTATAGATATATTGACCCAGAAGGTTTTATGGCTGGGGTAAGAAAATTGTATACTCCTACAATCCCTAATACTAATGTTCACTATGAGTGTATAGAGGAAGATGCAACAAGGAACATCTTGGATGAAGATGAAATTCAGACGAGAAGACTGAGGATTCAAGAGTTGTTAAATCTTGAAAGACAAATCAAGAGAAATGGGATGGATTTTGGGGGTTTTTACCCTGATCTCCCATACTTTGACAAGATTAAGGCCATGATAGACAACTATTATGTGCTCACAGAATAGCTTGAGACTGTTCTTGACAGGAAAGGTGCCCAAGGGCCTGATCACTCAGAGTCTGAATATGATAGTAGTAGTGACAGTTATTATGCACTTTGTACTAGGTATGCTCCACCACATCAAGATATTGCTTAAGTGCCACAGTTGCAAGGAAAAGAGGGCCACATTGTGAATTTGACAATAGTGACACAACTGGATGATGTGGAGCCTACTACTAAGAGGCAGAAATTAGAAATAGGTCAGCCTTCAATTGAAACGAAAAATAAGAAAAGGGACAAGGCTAAAGCTCTGGTACCTGGCAATAGGTTATATGATCATAACGTGAGGAAAGCAATTAGGGAGGGCAAGAAACAACAACCTAATTTGGAGGATAATGTTGAATTGCCTCTTAAAGAATGTGTTGATGAAAGATTAATTCATCAACAAGAATTTTTGAATGATGACAACTTTGTAAGAACTGAGGAGTTTAAAGACTTCCTGAGATGGTATGAGAAAGAGAAGATAATAGCTCAACTGACAGTTGATGGCAAGGAGACCATAACAAATGAGGCTTTGGTGGCTCTGCAGTTTTATGATCCTGAAAGTGAGGACATTTCACTAGAGGAGGCCAGGAAATTGGTGCTAGGCAGTGGAATATTATTGGCTGAGGGATGGGATTTGGTATCTGCCTTCATCATTGACCAAATTAGAAAATAGCCAGATCTCAAGATGGCTAGTGAAGTTCAGATGGGAGATGTGATAAAAGGATTTGGGTATAGCCCAAAGTCTCAGGCCTTTGCAATGTGGAGCCTGTGCCCAAAAGATCAAAAGCCCCAAGTGGTAAATATACAGGAGAATATGGTGGGTAGTCAGATGGTGTGGACAATGCAGAATACAGGGGATTTGGAAATATCCCAAATCATGACACACTGGGCTCACCTAAATGAAGACAAAACTAAACAATTGTCTGATAAGTGTAGCACATTGTTAGAAGAGACAAGTGCATTGGAAAAAGATAGAGAATTGTGCTGAATACAAGTGCACCAGCAAGATCAAGTGATAAAAAGATTAATGAAAGAGTTGGAAGAGAAACCTGAGGTGATGTATGTTCCTATGCAACCACAGCCCCTACAAATTGAAGAAAAGGCAAAGTCTGAAGAGGTGGTTGAGGAAAAGGTTGAGGGAGAGAAAGGAAATGCAATTGCTTTAAGAGCATTAAAAGGTGTGTTACAACATAGAATTGAAATCCTAAAAGATAAGACTGATGTTGTACTCAATGCCTATAATAAATTGTCAGCTTTACATATAGAGGTGATGGGGTATCTGGCTATTTTGAACCCCTACTTTACTAAGTGGTCTACTAGGGTGAAATTGTTTGAGAAGCTAGCATCTTTGCAAGCCCTAAGATTAGATTTGCTAGAGATAGTGACAAAAGTTGAAGATGAGATCAAAAGATTTAATATTGCTCTCTCATTCTTTAAAGGCAAATTGAATCAAATTGAGGTAAAATTAAGCCTCTTTTCTGATGGCTTCAATAGATTTATTCCTTCCTTAAGGGGAGATGATGACCAAGTAAAGGCCTTAGATGCTTGGAGGAGTGAATTTGATAGCAAAATGCCTAGTGATGAGGCATTTATTTTGGGGACAAATGTGGATGTAGAAGGGTTCAATAAGATATTGGACAGAGCTTTCAAGGCAGAAACTGACATTAACAAGTTTCTAGTAGATGTCAAGAATATCACTGATGCAAGATGGGATAGACAAAAATTATAGATACAGAGTACTCAGGATTTCAAGTGGCCATTAGATGATGAAGTGAAAGCATGGGAGTTGATGACCACGCCCAAGAAAAAGAAGCCAGCAGTTGAAGAAGAAATCTTGGACGATGAGTAAGGGTGACTACTTGGTGCCTCACTATTGAAGATAAAGAGGCCAGATATTGCAAAAGGAAAATGTAGGTGAATATAAAAGCATGGTCATCCAGACTCGACATAACTACTGCCATCTACTATGTATACTATTAGATTCAAGTCGCTAGATCAGGAGAAGAACAAAGAATATCTTTTTTCATCTTTTGACTTGGTCATTCCATTGCTTCTTCTCTCTCTTTCTTTTTGTCTCTTCTGTAGTTTTAGGGTTAGGTTTTCTGAGACCATCCGAAGCTTGTAGCATCCTTTTGAAAAGGATTCCAAGATGGTTGAAGACCTATATATATATAGAAGAGAGTTGTATTAAAAAAAAGGAGGATGAAATATATTGTAAAAATCAGTCTTTCTAAATTTGTGTCTGTGTTCTTTCAAGCTTCAAAGATTTTTTCATGTATGAAGGAAGGATTACATCAATAAAATACGGTGCAATTTTATTCTTCTCTATTGTTGTCTCTTTATTTCCTATGTATGCTTTTTTATGCTTAAGATTGTAAGGCACTCTGAAGCATTTTGGTTACAAGGTGACTATCTGATTACTTACAAGTTTCTTTCATATAAAGAACTAAGTTTTGTGAGTGGTTTTAGGAAGCATATCAGTATTTAAAGATTTGATACAGTATCTTAGAGGTAATAAGATAATTTGTAAGGCAACTTATCCTAATTGCATGTAGGTTGTAAGGCAGCTTATAGTGTTTTTTTTTTATGAGACTTTAATCTTTTGACTCTGTAACCCAAAGAATAGGCACTGATCTAGGTCTGGGTCTGATAATCTATCATCATCTAAGTTTTCAAATTATTCAAAACAATTAAAACACATCTGTTACTAAAACATATGAGCTGAACTCATCAAGGATTAATGTCAGCAGGACATTGTCCCCTTTGTTGATTCCTTGAAGAGTGAATCATTAGGTTATCCCTCCTAAAATCAAAAGGAAGAAGGATGCAAATCCTTGTCTCATTGGTTTATGTTCTCAAAACCATAGCCTGACTTATAATACTCTGTTTCAAACTAATCATTGCAATCTCTAAAGTGTTCTATAAGTTGTTACAGTGAGGTTTTGGGTACATAATCAGTGAATGAAACAATCCACCAAGTACATAGGCTAAAGTATTAGTGATCTTTAAAAGGTAAAACCTACCTGAGTCTGTGGAGCTCAAAAATGAAGAAGGATATTATCCAATCCTTAGAAATTAGCCTTTCTTTTTCCTAAAAGAGGTTGCATTCAAGTATACAAGGTATACTATCATCATTAGGTAAGTGTTGCAAGAAAAAGTGCTAACAAATTGGCGACTCTGCTAGGGATTCTAGAGATTCTAAAAGTTTTGTTAAGAATCTGCAGAATATGTCTTGCCCAAGTAATCATAATCTCTGGCACTTAAAGGTTTAACTTATTTGAAAAGTATATTTGTGGTTATTATTAAGGTACCCTCTTGATAGGTATTCATCCCAAGTTATTGGGTGGTGACTCTAAAAGGAACATCTTTGAGATTTGTGCAAAAGTAATAAATGTCTTTCAGAATGAATACCAAGTCAAGGGTGAGAACTCATCCTGAAAGGGTATTACATGAGGGAATCCCATCATCCTCAAGGATAGGAGTCTCTTAGAGGAAAAAGAGAAATCAAGTTAATATGGATGAAGCCCCTTTAAAAGGTGAAGAGGTTAATATCAGGAGTAATATGAATACTAGTCAGCATTCTCATGATGGAAATACTTCAGATTGTGAGGAAGTTGTTGAAAGAGTATTGGAAACACCCACAGTTACTTCTACTTCAAATGAGAGAGAGGAGATTACTACACCCAGTTCAGATTTAGAAGATGCCCCTTCTAATATGCTAGCAAATGAAGAGAATTTTATTTTGAAGCAGCTTGCTCTAGTTCAACAAATGAAAAAGGAAAGAGAAATGAGAAAGAAAAGGAATGATCATAAGGATCTTGATAACAATAGAAAAAGATTTTCAAAACATCAAACTATGAAAGATACAGAGAGGTCTCAGAAGGACCAAGAAATACCATTCACTCATAAAGCTTCTATTTTACAAATAAATAAGGGTAAATAGAAGATGGGTGAACATAGAGATCAAGAACCTAAATTTTAGAAGCCTATGGTTGAATAAATGTCTAAGCTAGAAATTGATTTGGAAAAATTAAGAATTGAAAAAGAAACCATGGAAAAAATGTTGGAAAAAGCACAAATGGAAGCTGCCACAATTGAAATGAAGAAAAAGATAGATTTTTTGCAATCTTCAAAATATTCTCATACTGGATCAGAGAATAATACAACGTTTAAAGGAAAAGCTACTACTTCCAAGGAAGATGATGGTTTTCAAAGCAAACCACTGCATAATGAGAGGTACAAACAATTTGATTTTGTTGGTATCCCTGGATACCCTAATGCTTTTCCTAAAGATGTGGGTGATATAGGAGAAAAGCTCCCGAAGTTTGCAAGTAATAATGTAATTTCTTGTGAGACACATTTAAGGAAATTCATTGATTTTGTTGACGACTTGAATATCACCCATGAGGACGTATTAATGAAGTCATTTGTTCAGTCATTAGTTGAGGATGCAAGAGAATGGTTTAGAAGCCTTGCTAATGGCTCTTTTGTTTCTATGGATGAGTTGATTGAGTTGTTTAAAGATTAGTATGGAGACAAAACAAATAAAGGCTTTTTATTGAATGAGTTCAATAATATCAAGAAAAATTACAATGAAGAGGTTACTGAGTTTAACAAAAGGTTTCAAAGAGCTATGCACAAATTACTCCAGAAGATAAAGCTAGATGAAGAGGTATGTCTAGCCACTTATTTAAATGCTTTTGATTCCAAAATGGGATATGCTCTAAGAGATAAAAACCCCAGAACCCTTATTGATGCTTATAAAATAGTAGTTAATATTGAAATGAACAGAAGAGTATCTGGTAAGTTAAACATAAGGGATGATGCAAGGTTTAGTAAGAGCAATTTGAAAGAGCCAGAATATAGGGCTCCTTAAAATAATAGACCTTCTTATAATACTACTTACAATCCTCAGAACAAAATGCAAAATCATCCGTATGGAACTCAGTTCAAAGATGGAAATCCTGTTATTGTACCTAAAAGGGAAAAAATAGACAATAAGACTCCAGACCCCCTACATAGAAATTCTATCCATTTCTGCAATGAGGAGACTTGGTGTGAGGCTTGTGATGCCCCTCATAACCCTGACTTTTGTGTTGTCTCTTTGGATTTAAGGGCAAGTGAGGAACAAGAAAAAAATGAGGGGGAACAATGTGATCATAGTATGACCAAAACCTTTTCATGCCATGATGTTGATTCAAACAGTGAGGAGGAAAATCATGATTCCTATGTCTCACAAATGAGGATTGAGAATCATCACCAAAAAATCTTATCTGATAGTGAAACTGATGAAACTGATGATAGTATAAGATGTTATTCTCAAGATGGTCAGGATGTTCCACTCATAAGGAAAGCTTCAGATGAAGAGAAGGCTAGAATCACTACAGAATTGGTAAATAAAGCTAGAAGCAATTACCACTTAAGGAACAGGGTGGTAGGTGGTACTGATAGCCAACCTTCAGGTGTCTTTATAAAGGAAAACAAGGCAGACACTAAGTGTGCTCAGAAAAAAAAGAAGGACCTAGTGAAATTGTAAATAAACACAAGGTCAAGATTGTTACAAAAGCCATAGAGCCAAATCTAGTTCAGGAGTCAGTTCAAAAGGAACACAATGAGGAAAATGATGTTATTATTGACAAATCAAAGTGTTTAGATATGAGATATACTCTAGTAGATATGGGTCAATGCCTGTCCCAGATGATAGTTAAGGTTCCATTTCTAGAAATGATGAGGATCAAAGAACATAAGGAAAAAGTAATGTCATTATTAAACAGTGTACCCACAATAAAGGTTCAGATTCCAGTGGAGGTTTCTAAGAAGCCAGCTACCAAGGGAAATGAACTAGACGTGTTGACATTTGAAATTCCTCAAATTTTCCTAAATGCAACTTCTCCAAAAGTTGTGGACACATTTTTTCTCTCATTGATAATTAATGATAAAATGCTCAAGAATTGTATGATTGATTCAGGAGCTTCAAACATAGTTATGCCAGTTGAAATCATGAAGGCAATGGGGCTACAAGTTGATACACCTCATGGTAGATGTAGAGCTATGGATTCTAGAGAGGTCCCTGTAATTGGTACTATTGAGGCTATGCCTTATAGAC
>MU223690.1:132398-173670 GCA_018584345.1 Thuja plicata | reverse complement strand
CTCTTTCTTTTTGTCTCTTCTGTAGTTTTAGGGTTAGGTTTTCTGAGACCATCCGAAGCTTGTAGCATCCTTTTGAAAAGGATTCCAAGATGGTTGAAGACCTATATATATAGAAGAGAGTTGTATTAAAAAAAAGGAGGATGAAATATATTGTAAAAATCAGTCTTTCTAAATTTATGTATGTGTTCTTTCAAGCTTCAAAGATTTTTTCATGTATGAAGGAAGGATTACATCAATAAAATACGGTGCAATTTTACTCTTCTCTATTATTGTCTCTTTATTTCCTGTGTATGCTTTTTTATGCTTAAGATTGTAAGGCACTCTGAAGCATTTTGGTTACAAGGTGACTATTTGATTACTTACAAGTTTCTTTCATATAAAGAACTAAGTTTTGTGAGTGGTTTTAGGAAGCAGATCAGTATTTAAAGATTTGATACAGTATCTTAGAGGTAATAAGATAATTTGTAAGGCAAATTATCCTAATTGCATGTAGGTTGTAAGGCAGCTTACAATGTTTTGTTTTTGTGATACTTTAAGCTTTTGACTCTGTAACCCAAAGAATAGGTACTAATCTAGGTCTGGGTCTGATAATCTATCATCATCTAAGTTTTCAAATTATTCAAAACAATTAAAACACATCTGTTACTAAAAGATATGAGCTAAACTCATCAAGGATTAATGTTAGCAGGACATTGTCCCCTTTGTTGATTCCTTGAAGAGTGAATCATTAGGTTATCCCTCCTAAAATCAAAAGGAAGAAGGATGCAAATCCTTGTCTCATTGGTTTATGTTCTCAAAACCATAGCCTGGCTTATAATACTCTATTTCAAACTAATCATTGCAATCTCTAAAGTGTTCTATAAGTTGTTACAGTGAGGTTTTGGGTACATAATCAGTGAATGAAACAATCCAACAAATACATAGGCTAAAGTATCAGTGATCTTTAAAAGGTAAAACCTACCTGAGTCTGTGGAGCTCAAAAATGAAGAAGGATATTATCCAATCCATAGAAATTAGCCTTTCTTTTGCCTAAAAGAGGTTGCATTCAAGTATACAAGGTATACTGTCATCATTAGGTAAGTGTTGCAAGAAAAAGTGCTAACAAATAGCTAGTGTTCTTTCTAATTTAGCTTGTCTAGCAGAACTCATCACATCAATCATTCTTACCATCTAGGTCTCTTGACCAATTTTCAGCATCTTTATTTGCTCTATTAGATGTTGATTGATCTCCTTTAGATTTGTGATGTCTTCTTCTGATGTATTTGATGCTTTGCTTGTGGTTGATCCTGAAGATTCAAAGAAATTTGGAATCTCTTCTTCTTGATAATATTTTTCATTGCTGCGAGTTGCCATACCTTTCCTCTCATCCAATAGCTCTTTCATATGGATTCTTGCTTCTTTATACTATTCATATAACATCTGTATTTCAAGCTTTTTATTCTCAATATTTTTATCAAACATGTACTTCTCCATTGTAAGATCTTTGCTCTTAAGCCTTTAATATTTCCAAGAAGAGACTTAGCTCTGATACCAATTGTTGGGATTAATGGGAAGTAGTACTGAGAGGGGAGGGGTGAATTAGTACCTCCAAAATTTTTAACTCATTTTACATTTCATCATTAGTAAAAAATCTTTGTTGTATTACCGACCATATCTGTTGTTCTTTCTTATGCATGCAGTATTAATTCATAATCTTTAATTGTATGCAACATTCATAGAAACATTCATGAAAATAATATACACATAACACAATATATGATATCGCAGAAAAATCATCTTAGGAAGTAAAAACTGCAGTGGGGATGGCACCCGCAAAACTTCACTATCTACAAAATGGAAGGGAGCCGGTAAAGGCTTACAATTGATCACTTCTGGTGATCTACCTTGTTAGGAGTATTGAGGTGGAGACCTGTTAAGATCTATTCTGTTAAGAGCTTTAGCAACACTGATTTAAGTGTGCACTCAGTTAAGAGATTCACAATAGGACTGTTAAGTCCACCTTGCTTGAAAGGATTTATTAAGTGTACTACACTTGTTAGAATGAGTACATATGTTTGACCTGACTATATGCAATCTATAATTTTAGATTATAGATCCATTAAAGCTCTTAGTATATGAATATCATCTTTAATGATTGATTAATACATTTTCCTACTTGTTGGTAGCTTGTGTTCTTGCTCTTGAAAACTGAATTGATCCTTTTCTGTCCTTCTACATGAAATCTCTTGTCTGGTCCTTAGATGCTCTCAGTGGCTACAATAATCATCAAAAAACATGTTCATAATAGATTGAGCATCTATTTATACAATTATTTGACCTATTCTAGAATCACACATTACAAAGTTAACTCTAGATCCAAGGTTTACAACTTGACCTTGATCTTTAGTTTGCATGTTTTAAGTTAGTTAGATTGATAAAAACAATATTAATTACATTGCTTCCTCTGGACATAATGGTTTTAAAAAAAATCAAGAAGCTAAATATAAAAATTCACTGATTTATCTGACATGTAAAGTCAGATCCACTTTTTGCAGGATGTAACTGACTATCAGTTCTTTGTCGTCGGGTTGAACTAAAAGTCTATCGGTGTTCCTTTCTAAACTAATCATCTGGTTCCCTTTATCTGTCAGGTTCGACTCTTTACTGTTCCGTCAGGTTGAACTATTGTTACTGATCGGGTTCCTTTATCCCTTTTGTCACTAGGTAACACTGAATAGTGTCCGTCGAGATGCTTTGTATTTGGCAGTATCAGGTAACCTTGGCATCAGCTAGTGCTATGCCCTGTCTATCGGTGTAGTATAAACCGATGGTGTCTTTCATGTTTTTCCTTATGTATACTAAGGGAAGAATATAGTGTCCTCATGCCTCCCTCTCCTCCTCTTTCCCTCGGTGGCCTCATGTTCACTGAGATCATGTAGTCTGGGACATCTGTCTCTCTCAATAGGGTGGATCCCTCTGTGCCTTAGGAACTTCCTGGTGGTACAAGGTCATATAGTAGGTGGCCTCTCTCCTAGCTTTCTCTACCTCCCTCTGTGAGGTGAAAGTGTCTGTCATAACCTATGTTGTTCCTAGGAGTGAGTACCTGACATGAGAGCTCACACTCACTCCTCTATGTCTCTGCCTTGCATCACCATATGTCCCTATCCCCGATCATGTATTATAGTTATGCAACCATATCCTACAACTACTTTTTGAGGGAATCCACATCTTGTCTCATCTAATCTCCCTCCTCCCCACCACGCACCATAACTATCTGAAACTCTCTAGAGTCAACTCTCCTCTGTAGGTCATCTAGTGTTATCTAAAAATTATCTACGTGTATCCTCTTAGTCTCCAATACCCCCTTAATTATGGTCACCTCAGATTGAATAATGTCTCTCTCATCCCAAGTGGTGGCATGACCCCCTTTCTCTATCTCTAGCTTTGTCTATAGGGAATCAAATGTTTCCTGTGTAACAAAACCTACTGGTGGTCCCTGTAGTGGTGGCACTACTAGGGCATGTTCCTGTGTCTATATGTATGGTGGGGCATGTGCCTATGTTGTTGATGCTCCTAGTATGTGTGGTGGGGAACCCGCTATTGGTACTTGCACAGTCCCCCTCCTCCTGACTGTGGGTACTTTATAGCGTACCATCCATCCTCTTGAAGTCCTTGAGGGATGATCTCCTCCATCTCCACCATCATCTCCTTCTCCTCTATCATCCTCATCTCCCTCTCCCCATCCTAGTATGATCCTTCTTGTTCATCTTCTTGCACCTATCCAAGATATGTCAGGCACACTGGTCTGTGTGCAACCCACCATTGTGCATGTGTGTGTTGTACCTACATTTTACACTAAGTCATGCCCCAATCTCCAGGATACTACCTACATGCCCCTCCATGATTCTTGGGCTCCCCTCACATCTACTCCTATCCCCCATGGCCCCACCTCCTATGTCACTAATGGGTGAAGAAAGCTATTAGGTACTGCATCCTGTATCACACCAAACTGATGCCTCACTTGTGAGGGCATATATCTCACAATATGATACAATGGTCACCTAATGAGCCAAAAAACTATCTACACATACCCAAGATAAAAGGAATCTAATATTCCATCCTCCCTCTAGTTTTTCTCATCCCAGTATCCCCATGGCTTGCACCCGTTTTATTGTATCCAGTTGAAACCCTGGAGATCATCTAGTAGTCTCCTAAAGTATCCCACTCCCCTAGTCATGTCATGTCTAATTGTTAGCCTATGTATGCATGCATATGGCTCATACATCTCCCTCTACTCCTGTGTTTGGATCGTTCATGTGACAATGATGTGCTCCCATGTCCACACTAGTAGAAATGAAACTCCTTCTCCTAGACTCCTCTGTCATCGATATGCACACATGCGAAGGTCATAGTACAATTGAACCAATATGGTTTACCCCCAGAAATATGTCACAGAATCTTCCTCAAGCATAAATCTCAAAACCATCACCCATGCATGAGATAATCTATGTCCTACTAGGTCCAGACACATGTTGCCTCCAATCAAACCTGCCAAATATTGTGCTACTCATGGTAGTCCTTCCTACATCACCCCCTCCAAGGAATCCACTACTATGAACGTGCTAGATAGGAAAACCATCATCTAAAACATGTATCCATGTAGGTCTCTGAGCCCTCTAGCATGTACTCTTGTATCACGCCTCTAATTGACATATGATAGATCCTCCAGACATCGAGTTGTGTGATAATTGCCTCTCTAGTAGGCAAGTGAAAAATCAATTTATTGTTGTGCCAACACTCTACATCTGTGGTCATGAGTGTATTGTCCACTTTTAGACTCATCCTTTCATGTACATCATCAAGGCCACACAAGATTACTTTTCCCAACTCTATTTTTGTCAGCTTCCCTCTCAGCTCCATCGTGTCAAGCCAACACTCTCTCAAACTAAGAAGAGTTTTTTGTGCCTGCATCCAGTCAACCTATTCCAATTAGTCTTTTCTAGCCAAATTCTTCCTGTATCCCAGTCTAGATTGGGGCATCATGTCCCCGGTCCCACCCAGTTAGTCCCTGCCCCCTAAGGTCATGTTTTATAGTATCCCCTTTAGTCATTTTTCCCAATCCACCAAGACGCTGATTGGGAATCAGAGATGTGGATCGATAAAAATGTTGATCCAAGGAGATGAGGATTTGTAGATCTAGTCTCCTGGCCTATTTTCCCCTAACCCCATCTATGGAGATCAAAATTGATCAATTGACTTCTCTATCCCCCTTTTCCCCATCTCTGTAGACATCGATTGGTTGATCGAACTCTTCACACACATCGATCGATCAATTGACATATCTTCCCTAATAGATTTTACCTCTGTAATAAATTCAATAAATGAAAAATTTGAAAGCAAAATATAAAGTACAGGGGAAGGGTTTTGGAACTCATAGGTGGGCTCTAGTCGAGGATGTCTTGAATTTCTCTCCAAGCTAGTTCCTCTTATTCTTGTTAACCATGTCTCTCTCACTCGCTCTTGTGTTTTCTATTGGTTGTCATGAAAGTGACCATTTTGGGGGCCTTTTGGCCCTACTTATATCTCATTGTTGATCTCTAAGTTTTGTTATCTATTAGTGTCCCACACTTTGTCATAATCAAGGCAGGTTGGTCGGTCATCAGTAAGGCCAAGATTGAGTAGTAGTTACTATCAAGCAAGTCAGAGGTCACTGAGTACTCAATATATGCCGAGAAGAATGATTGCTGAGTTGCATAGAAGAGTTAGTGCTGAGCGACAACATATAGTTATGCCAAGCGAGATAGTATTGACTAAGCACCAGTGTTTGCCTATGCCAAGTAAAATAGATTGTGTATGTGTATTTGGAATGACACAAACACCAACTTAAACCATTTTGGCTGACTTCTATGGAGCATTTAATGATCATGCACAAAGATTTAATGCATTAATTATAAGCTATTTTTATGATCATGGATCTCTATGCAATCTATGTAACCAATCAAAATTAGGGATGCCTAAGTGGAAAAAGGTGATGAATCTAGATCATTGATCTTGATCCTGATGATCTATATATGGGATGCTTCAAAACCTAATCCATGTGCATAAGTGTATATGTTTGGATGCAGATGTGAAGAGAAGAGATCAGAAGTATATGCATATTTTTCCTATCTAAAGCATTGACTCGACAGAGTGACCGAGTAGAGAAATGAAGAGAAGAATAGAGATACATCAAATTGAGAGACCAGTTAAGAGTTGGAAAGAAGAGATCCATTATGAAAATTTGCAGTGCAGATTGAAGGATCAGATACTGATACATTATAGCAAGTGAATCAGAGTAAATCTCTTAACAGAGTGGTCCTAATAGGCTTTTGTAAATATCTAAACTGAGTGCTTACTTTGTTGTAAGTTTAAATACTTTAATAAGGTAGATTTTATAAGTTTGTAAGCTCTTAACAGGGCAGACCCCTCATAGGGTAGATCATTAGAACTGATCAAAACTTTGTATCACTAATAGGGACACTTTATTACTACAGTAGTGAATATTTGTGGGTGTCATCCACACCCTAGTTTTACCTTCAAGGGTTTTTGGGTTACCAAAATCTTTGTGTTATGTGTTCATGATTAGATGTTAAATCTTTACAATATTTTAGTTTATTTTTATGAATACATGGTTGAATAAATTTGTTTAGAATTGGTAGAATTTTTATAGATCTTATTCACCCCCTCTCAATTACTACTTTCCCATATTAGACTTCCAACAATTGGTATCAGAGCTTTGTTATCTTAGAAGAATTCTAACCACTTGAGAGTTAAGATCTTGGAAATGGAGGCTTATAAGTTTGGAAAGGTCATTGAGAATCAGAAGATTGATATTTAGCTAGCACTGTAGCAACTTGAGACAACAAGAGAAGAGTTGAGGAAATCCTTAAAAGCTAGGAAGGAATTAGAAATCCAGATGAAAGATAATCAATATAAAGAAGAATACATTGAAGGTCTATTTGACAATGGAGATTTAAAAGAAAGTAATGCAACAATTCCAGATATATTGGAGAAGAACAACACACTAAAAGAACAAGTCAAAAGTCTGAATATAGAAAAGAAACTCAATCAATAACACTATGTGAGGTTATTGATTAGAAGAAGAAAGCTGAGGAAGACAAGACAATGACAGAAGAAGACAAGAGACAGATGGCTACTAGACTTGATGAAAGGACTAGTGATGTACAAAAGCTCACAAACAATCAGTTGGACATGGTCAACCAACTATTATTTTCAAATCAAGAGATAAACATAAAAGAAATTGAAATCACATATCTAAGATCTGAGAACAATCAACTGAAAAATGAGTTGAGATCTGAAAGAGAACTCATTGAGAGAATAAAAAAACCGAATGAAGCATTAAGATACTTTGAGGAACTAATGAGATCACCAAGAAGGAAAAGTGACACTTCTAGACTTGGACATACCGAGCACCAGCCTTCCACTGAAGAAGGAGAATCATCAAAGAGTGGAGAACTGAGGAATGCAAATTCAAAGAAAAACAAGCCTACATGTTATTACTATGGGAAACCTAGTGACAAAGCAAACATATGCCGAAGAAAGAATAGTAAGTCAAATCCTAAACCAAAATTTAATGGATATTGATTTAACTATAAGAAGCATGAACATCAGGCACATGAATGCAAGTCAAAGCCTAGAAATACACCTACTTCACCTAGATTCCAAGACATTGCTACAATTGTCAGAAATTTGGTCATAGAACCCAAGATTGCAGATCTAGTGCAAAATCCAAATGGACATCCAAGAAACAAGGAAATACACTGAGGAAAGGTAACAAATTCAATTGGGATTATAATACAAAGTACAATTGTCCTTATTGTAGTGAATATGATCATGTTGTAGAGAATTGTATTAGTACACATTTTAGAGGCAAATCCAAGAGTTGGATAAATGGAAGTATGGTCTTCTATATTTGTCACAAGATTGGTCATACCAAGAGAGATTGCAAGACCAGATCCCCGACACCTACTATTGAGAAGATAAGGAATCAAATGAATCTGACATGGAGAAAGATAGAAGAAGAAAGCATTAGTGGATCTAGTGAAGTCGAGATCACCCAATCTAGTGGATTAGATGATCACACTACTTCCAATTAAGCAAAAAGGTATATAAGGAACTATTTTCTCAAATGCTATATTTTACGCCAGTTCCTAACATAAGATGTATTAAATTCCATATCTGCATAAGTTAAAATGCATTAGGAAAAATTTGAGGCAAGAACCAAGAAAAAGAATTGTAATGAATATTTGATGTCAAACATCAGTATCTGCATATGCTAAGCTTCCATACCGACTGAGGTGATATGTCAACCGGGCGTCAGTAGTGACTGAGTCACTATTTTGATCGAGTGGTGTGTGATAACCAAGCTATTCATTTGAGGACCGAGGACAACTGTTATCCACCTAGCATTGCACGAAGCATTTATTGAAGACCTAATTTGACCGTTTGAGGGTATATAATGAATGCAGGAATTCATTCTTCATTTCACACAATGATTAGAGTTTGCAGAGAATTTCAAAAGGTGATTTAAGAGTGTTTTGAGTAGAGTTTGAAGAGATTCCACCTGTGTATCATTAGCAAGTATTGAAAAGGTTGAAGACCTATTGTTGTTGAGTTATCCAGAATCTTCTTCATAAACCATGACTTGCAAAAATGGAAGCCAGTTCATCTGTTAGTGTGAAAAGAAAAAACAAGGCAATAATGAATGTTCAATTGGTTAGGAGAGATGAATGTGCACTACAAAATTTCTAAGTTGTTCTTGAAACTGTAATGAAGGGAGATATTAGGAGCCCTGTCATAAATTTAACCTAAGGTACTCATCATCCATGATGTGCGAACATGTTATATGTGCAAAGTTGGAGACTTTTAATTAAGGGAAGCTTATGATAAATTATGTGTAAATGGATTTTTTAAGGTTGATCATCAACACATTGCTGAGAAAGGGTTAGTTCGTGCCCTAGACTTCCCACGTGACATTAAATTTGAATGGATTAGGATTGTGTTAAGAAGAACACATGATATGTGTCTATGGTTGGAGAATGGACTAGTAAAGATAACCAAAGACATTATTCGCCAAGTTATTGGTTATCCCATTATGCAAGGGAAGCGTACCATGTGCTGTAAAAAAAAGGAAGATATTGAAAATTTTACTTTGGCCAAGTGGAACAAATGAGGAATGAAAATTTCTATGATCACAGATCCAAAAATTGATTTCAGAGTCAGAGACATTGCACACAAATTTTAACAATCCAACATATTGGATAGCGTCCCATGTGTAGTAGTTGATCAGGCAGGAAAAATAGTGAAAATGGATTATACTTATGATCTTGCTGAGTTACAGATGACTCAACTTGCCAAAAACCTATCAAAAATTAGGAAGGCAAATAACTCTATGTGTAAGTTTGGTTCCTTACTTGTTGTATATTCTTCTATATACATAATACTTTTCCTATTGTAGGAGATGCAGTATGGAGTCAGGACTGACCGATAACAGTTTAGATTAATGAGTTTATTCAGCAGTTAGGAGAGAATTTTGACACTGTCATGGGTAATTATTTTGTGGAGTTTAAGAAAAAGATTAAATTAAGGAGCAGAATCTCGGTATCACTAGTAGAGAAATTTAATAATGATGTTTTCTTTCTAGTTGATATAGATAACACCTATGTACAAGTTGCAGTACCGATGGTAGCATGGCTAAGGCCATTACCTTATGAAGTAAACATAGATGAAACATCTACAAATATCACATCCTTACTTGCAGAGGAATTTGATAGAAAGGCCAAGAGATTTGGAAACTATGATGAAGCTAAATCAAAGATAACCATAGAGTTGAAAGCTGCAAAAATGGAGAGGAAGAAAAAGAAAATTATGAAGAATCTTGAGAAAATGGTAGGAGAAGAAGAATAGGAAGATGCACCAATATAGATAACACAAGGTCAAGGAGAGGACCAATCTAGTGACTCTGAAGATAACAAATAAGAAGATGTGGAAGTAGACAAAAAGGGTAAGAAAGTGATGGTTGCTGAGAGAACCAAGAAGAGGAGTTCACAACATAAATCTACTCCACTTGCCACATCTCGACCGAGAACTAGGGCATCAACAATTACTATATCAGCCAAGCCACCAAAGAAGAACTTGGTAAAAAATGTTGAAGGGGTAATCTCAAGGAAGAGAAAACAAGTTCAAACTAAATCTGAGCCAAGCCACCCTAAGAGGAAGCCAAGGAGAAAATATATTATGGTAAAATATGAAGAATATGAAGAAGATGACTGAAATCAAGGACATCAGAAAGTTCAAATTTGCAACACACAAAAATCCTTCAAATGTTGATGAGATTTGTCACGACATCCAGAATTCAACAAGTTTGTCAGGTTTCAAGTTTATTAAGTTTGAGAAACTAAGAAAAGTTGATAAGGAAAAAATAGAAGAAGCTATGATGGACATGTTAGTTTCATATAAGATGACACCATTGGAGATTGGGAACCTAGTCCCTAATGAAATAGAAAACAAAATTGATGAGAGATGGTAGCATGCCATGATGACTGAAAGGCAAATCAAACAAGGAGCATTAGCTCAAATTATGCCCGAGTTAACAAAGAAGAAGAAAGATAAATTTATGGATCAATATAGGAATAGATTCATTCCTAAATTGAGAGCCTATTCTATACTGAAGAATGATGTAGAAGGTTTTGTGCAGAAAAGACAAAGGATATGGAAGATTATCTTTGGAATAATAGTTGAAAAGAATAAAGATGAAGGCACATCTAAACAAGTTGAGCTTGAAAAAAAAGAAGATATTAATGAGCCAGATAATGTTGAGGATAAGACACATGATAATATTGAAGATGAAATGTTGTACATTTTCAAGGATGAGTTGAAGGAAGATGTTGAAGATGAGATGAAGGATAAGGTTGAGGAAGAACAAATTGAGGACTTAACAGTTGATGAGGTAACACAAGGTTTGAATGTCAAGGAACATGGTAAAGAGGCACTCATAATTCTAGATTCACCTACCGAGGCAAAACTTGAAGACAATGCAAAGGTAGATAAAAGAAAAGAAGATCAAGCAGACAAGTCCACATTAGATATCTCCAAATCACATGAAGAAGTCACAGAGGTGACCAAGACTCTTGAGACTATGGAGAAACAAGAACCTAAGGAGAAAGAGGCCATTCAAGCATTGGTAAAATTACCTAATGTTAATCCTCTGGTGTTTACTGAAGTTAAGAGTGTTGATACGTCTGCCAAGAAAATAATTAATACTCACAAGGAGATAATATCAATCAGTGATGATACTAGTATTTTGAAAGCTGAATACAGACTGAGTAGCAGCTCACCAGAGCCAATGAAAAATAAATCACATAAGAAGAAAAAGGACAAGAGATCTGAAGTAACACTTGATGAAGTTATTGTCATTCCAAAATGGGATACTGGTAACTTATCTTATGAACAAATTCTTATTTTTCAAGATCTATTGAACATGAAGAGGAAGCAAGAAGAATTAAAATAGGAACATAAACAGAAGTAGGTACTGCATGAAATTAAAGAAATCTTTGTTGATGCATTTGAGTTTCAATACCTAAATGAGAATGCACCTATCTTGGAAAATATTATTCATATTGTTTAGAAGGTGAACACTGATGACATAGATGCAAATGAGAAACTCCTGCAATGATCCAAGAGAAAATTTGAGACCAAGGTACTTGAGAAAGTTGCAGCAAAGCTTACCAAGAAAAAGGTTGCACTTTTTGATCTGGTAAGAAAATTAGAAGAAGTGATAGAAAATGTTCTCTCTTTGTACAAACAAATTTGTGATACAAAATTATTTACAAAGGAGAATCATCATATTTTTTAGAAGCTACAAGTAGATTTGAAGTCAACAGGACAGTCACTGAGCATGGATGCAAGTTCAAGCTCTTTTTATTTTAGCAGGTTGACACATGCCCAAGGGAGACTAGCCAAGATCATGGCTAATGATGGTAGAATAAGGGAAAAATTGATTTCTATTCAGACCATGTTGATACCTCACTTGGAGGTTATGCAAAAAGAGGTGAAAGTAGAAAAGGAACTAGCACATAAAGATCCACCTGTGAACATTGCAGAAAGTTTGATTGATCTAGTTGACGAGCTATAAATCAAATTTTAGGTTTTGGAATCTGTTAGAACAAGTTGGGATAATGAATTAGCAATGATACTACAGATTCATAAGCCATTTTTGGATAAATATGGTTCGACCCCTACAACCCCAGCATATAAGAGTGACAACAGTGACAAAACCAAGGGGGAAATGTCATGAGATGCAATGATAGGGGAAGTAAAGGAGAAATAAGTTGTAAGGTATAATATTTTTTTTATGTACATATGTTGTATATATACTAAAGACTTCATGAAAGACCGAGTTAGAATCCTAGGGGGAGTTCTAAGTTCTAAGTCTACTTGAGTACTATTTTTGTAAAAGACTGAAAATTCATGACAAAGTGTTTTTTCCACTAATGTCAAAGGGAGAGATCGTTGATCTGTAAGTTTTGTTGTCTATTAGTGTCCCACACTTAGTCATAATCAAGGCAGGTTGGTCGGTCATCACTATGACTAAGCCATCCCACTAAGGCTGAGATTGAGCAGTAGTTACTACCTAGCAAGTTAGAGGTCACTGAGTACTCAATAGATGCCAAGCAGAATGATTGTCAAGTTCCATAAAAGAGTTAGCACTGAGAAACATCATAGAGTTATGTCGAGTGAGATAGTATTGACCGAGTACCAATGTTTTCCTATGCTAAGTAAAATAAATTGTGTGTATGTATTTAGAATGTCACAAACACCAAGGTAAACCATTTTGGCTGACTTCTATGGAGCATTTAATGATCATGTGCCACAAAGATTTAATGCATTAATTGCAGGTTATTTTTATGATCATGGATCCCTATGCAAGCCATGCAACCAATCAAAATTAGGGATGCCTAAGCGGAAAAAGGTGATGAATCTAGATCATTGATCTTGATTTGGATGATCTATATATGTGATGTTTAAAACCCTAATCTATGTGCATAAGTATATGTGTTTGGATGCAGATGTGAAGAGCATAGATCATAAGTATATGCATGTTTTGCATATCTGAAGCATTGACCAGACAGAGTGACCAAGCAGATCAGTGAAGAGAAGAATAGAGATAAATCAGATTGAGAGATTAGTTAAGAGTTGGAAAGAGGAGATCTGTTATCAACATTTGTAGTGCAGAATGAAGGATTAGGTACTGATACATTCTAGCAATTGAATCAGGGTAAATCTCTTAACATAGTGGTCCTAACAGGCCTTTGTAAATCTCTTAACTGAGTGCTTACTTTTCTATAATTTTAAATCCTTTAACAAGGTAGATTGTATAAGTCTATAAGCTCTTAACAGGGAAGACCCCTCATAGGGTAGATAATAAGAAGTGATCAAAACTTTGTAGCCCTAAGTACAGGCACACTTTATTATTGCAGTAGTGAATATTTATGGGTGTCATCCCCACCCCACTTTTACCTTCAAGGGTTTCTGGGTTACCAAAATATTTGTGTTATGTTTTCATGATTAGATGTTAAAACTTTACATCATTTTAGTTTATGTTTATGAATACATGGTTGAATTAGTTTGTTTAGAATTGGTAAAAGTTTTATAGATCTAATTCACCCCTCCCCCCTCTCAGTTACTACTTTCCTATATTAGACTTCCAACACCCCCTTGGCCCATTTTTTGTCATTTTTTATCCCATCCCTTGATGGTCATGCAATTTTTTAACATTTTTCTCCTCTTCTTCTCTTACCTTTCTGCCCTTTTTTTGAGAAAATTCCACAAAATTTATTTTTGTGTTATTTTCTTGAGGGGGCACAACCTCTCACTGTCGTCGCTTTGACACAACTCTTAGGTACCCAATTTATTCTAGGTCACCTTATTTTCTTTTCTTTGACACAACGCCACTTGCGACACCACATCAAAGAGGGGCAAAATGCAAAAGTCAAATATTGTTCCTATTAATTAAATTTATTTTAATTAATAATCCCTACAACATTATAATTAATTTTAATTAAGTAATTATCTTTGTTATATCCATCTACCCATCTAATTAAATATATTTAATTAAGTTGGGTTCATTACCTAAAGTATTTAAATTTAATTTAAATACCCCCCTCTCTAAATGTATTAAATTTGATTTAATATATGTTCTTTCATAAATCCCCTTTTTAAATACATTCATATTTATTTAATCCTACAAACTCTAAAATTCTTCCAAGCCTTGATTAATTTAAATTTACTTTAAACTTAATCCTAATATCAACCTAGAAACCTAACCTAGCACCCATCACCTCACCCTCTAAACCTCCCTTTATTACTAATCTCCCACTAATCATGCTTAAAAAGTGATTCCTCACCTCATTATCCCCTAATGAGTTTCTCACAAATGTGTGAGAAATTCCTCCCAAGGAAGCCACCCAACTTCCTTAAACTCTCTTACACTCTTGTACCCCACTCCTTTCTCCAATGTTTCTCACACCTGTGTGAAAAACCTTGGGCCTTTCAAACCTTAATGCCATCTTGTCTCAAGTTGACTTTTTGCATGGTCATCCCCTTTATCATGTGTTTCTTATGTGGATGCCACATATGCGCCACCTCATCCAAGCCCTCTCTCTTGCTCTAAAAATATATAAATAGGAGCCTTGCCAAGAGAATATCAATCTTTTGTTAATGCATTGTTACCATGCTAGTTTCATTCTAGAATTTTAGAAGCATTTTAGCATTTCATAGCATATTAGTGTTCTTAATTTTGAATCTTAGATCACATAGAATGCTAAGTAAAATGGTGAATAAATCTTAGTTTAGTTTTCATATTCATTGTAGTTCATAGTATCATCTTGAACCATCATTCCTCATTGTTCAAAGTTTAAGACTAGTTCCTCATACTAGTTCTTGAGATTTTTAATCATCCATTAGCTTGCATTATAGGATCTTAATCCATTTTAAAGTATCATAGTAGAGATTTGGTATTGTGCTAAAAGAGCACACCCACAAATATCTCTAAGAGAAAATCAACATGACATTGGGTGTTAGTGTTATGGTAGTTTTTGGAGGAGATCTGAAGATCAGTCATATGAAGATACATAATTGGTTGTCATTCATGGAAACATGTTCAGTTAATATTATTGGAACGATTGGTAAATATTCATACAGATTTGGTAAAGGGATAAACATTTAACTGTGTTGACTAGTGTACATGAGGTGTATAGGAAGACAATTTTTAGTTAGTTAAATTGATAGCGGTCAAGTTATAGAGAAAGTCAGACGATGTGATCTTAGAGGAGACATTCATATGGTATGAAGAATTCATGGTTCTGACCAAAATAGCTACTTTAATGTTTTGAGTGAATTATGTTTTTGATGTGGAAGATATTGTACCTATTGGGTCACCAATCAAAATTTCATGATAAATCAGTCAAGGCGGTGGATCCAAGGTTGGCTATCATTTATGAAAATGGATATTAAGTTTGGGGAAGACGTATTAGGTATGATTGACATAGATTTTGAGGAGGTTGGTAAATATTTGTGCCAACCTTGATGGAAATTATTTAGGTCTTAAGCCACTTAAGAAAACAATATATAAGGATATCGAAATTGTGTGATTTAGGATTGCGATCATATTTTGAAGGCGATCAGAGATCGAAGAAGTAGAGATCACTATAACATCAGAAATCAAAAGAGCAGAGAGGATCTGATAGGAAAATAGTGTCATTCTAAATATCATTATTGTTGTTTTTTCCTAACAGTTGTAGCAGGTTAAATACCTTAACATGGTAGATCCTAACAAATCTATATTGTAAATCCTTTAACGAGGTTACTTCTTTATTGAAGGTTGAAACCCTCTAGTGAGGTAGACTCTAACAAGTATTTTATTACTTCTAACAAGGTACTAGTCACTTTTAATAGAGTGAACCCTAAAAAGGGTATTGTAGCTCCTAACAAGGCAAACACTTTTTACTGCAGTAAGGTGATTTGTGGGTGTCATCCCCATAGTGGTTTTTTCCCTCTAATAAGGGTTTCCATGTGAAAAATCTATGTGTCATATGTGATGCTTTTGTGTATTCTTGATGTTGTTTACTTATATTTGATAGTATCAATTGCATTTTTCATTAGTTGTAAGTTGATGTTTAGCTTGGATAGATCGGTGGTGAAATTTATTAAGTACTTGTCTACACTAATTCACCCCCCCTCTCAGTACTTGTGCATACTAACAATTGGTATCAGAGAATTGGTCCTCTTGATATTAAGCTTAACCTCTTGAGAAAAATATCCCTACAAAATAACATAGAGAGTTAGAGGTATGAGAGGTAGCTTGAGGATGAAAACATAGTAATCAATGAGCTAAAGGAAAAGATGAGGTACTCCCTTGAAAAAATAAGATAACTTACTGAGAAATTGATGGAAAGCCAAGATTACATTGAGAAACTTTCTGAAGGTATAGTGTCTGAAGAATATGAGGAAGAAATTGTATATTTGATGGATAAGAACAATGGACTTAAAGAAGAGGTGGAAAATCTGAAAAGAGAGCTTGAAATTTAGTCTATCAGGATGTGTGAAGACCTTGAAGGATGAAGAGCTACTGAGGATGAAAAGAAAACTGTTGAAGATGCCCTAAAGGCTAAAGATGAAACCCTATCAAAAAAATTGAAGCAACTATTCAAAACAGAGCAAGAAGTTGTGTTGAATGAACACTTACATGAAACAAATGAATAAAATGCTGACATCTTAAGAGAGAATGAGGGATTGATGAAAGAGAATGATAAGATGAAAGAAGAGCTTAAAGATGCAAATGATCTACTAGATAAATTCAATAAGAGTTATGCTAAACTTGGCAAACAACTTGCTATTCAGAGGAGGAATGAAGAGAAAAAAAGGTCTAGGTTTTTCAAAGTATGAAGATGGAGAATCATCTAGCACTAAGGAAATCAATGCAGGAGACAAATCAATACCCAAGGTGAAAAATAACACTGGTAAGAGAAGGTATAGACTGGTATGTTTAAAGTTTCATAAGGAATGTCATACCACTAATGTATGTTTGTTTAAACCTATTGATCCTAATGTTAGACCTAGAGGACCTACTGATAGATCAAATAATTCCTATGTTAGAGGTGATAAATACTATGCTAGATATAATGCATTCGAAGGAAATTGTTATTATTGCAATAATTCTGGACATAATGAGTGTAGGGATAGAATCAATAGTCAGTGGTCATATGATTATAACAATTAGAAACCTAATAACTAGGGTAACTAGTTAGATGTTACCTATTCTATTTGTCACAATAATGGACATATGGCTATGAATTGTAGATTAAGGTTAGCTAGAGGCAATTTTGGACCTTGGAATCAAACAATTATGGCTTATTATATATATAACAAAGTTGGTCATCTTGATAGATCATGTAGAGAAAGAAAGAATACCAGAGGCCAACCACTAAAAAATGATGCTAATAGTAAAGGTAAGAGAATTTTTGATGTTGAAGAAGTTAGAAGTGAAATGAATAATACATGGGTGAAGAAATGTGAATTGAAATCTTCTGACTTGACTGAGAACACCACAGATTCTGGAAATGTGGAAAATCCATCGGTGAACTATGTCTGATATGAATTGGAGGGGGGGGGGGCACTAAAAGAAAAAATCCTAAACAACCCTTATTAGTGAATGAGCCATAAGATTCATATGAATATTGAGATGCCTATTTGTGATTTAATGATGTTAGTGAAGTTAAAGTTCTATATTTGGTTTTGTGTGTGTATATAATGGTTATTATGTTATAATCATTGTGATCAGTGAAAAGCACTATTTGACCATTGAAAATAATGACTACATTCTAAATGATGTAAAGATTGAAAAAAATCTTTTGTAACTTTACATTATTATAAGTTTACTAAAGATCATTTGTAAACATTCTAAAGTGATTGTGAGCACTTCTTGTGTGTAACTTGAGATTTTGAGCGGTGAATTGTATCAATTCTTGAAGACACCTATCAGTGAAATTGGAGGTTATTGAGTATTGAGTGAAGATTCTATAGGAGTGTTACTGCTAAGAGATAATTGTTATCATTATGGATACTCCCATGATGATTGATGGCATGGATAAGCCAAGACCCGTATTCAAGTTATACCTGTTGAAGGCTAACGAGATTGATCCTATGGGTTCCTTATCATTGATACCCTATGGTGTACTATTAATAGAAGACATTATTTCATTCATACATTGTAAGCTAGAAGATCTTGGATCTAATGAGATCTATAATGAATTTATTACCCTGAGCCATGGTGAAAAGTTTAAGGATGGGAATATGCATTTTATGCATAAAGTATTTACCTATGTAACCGATATTCCTGATGATTTCCATCCATATTGGGTTAGATTTGTGATGAGTAGAGTCCACAACCAGTTTATTTGGTTCAAAAGACCTCACAAGATCACAATGAAATTGATCAACCATGTTACTGGATTTTGTGTGACCAGTGAGGTACCGACTCTGTGGACTATTACTGCTAATTTGGTTACACTCTTGACCAAATCTAAAAAATATCATCAAGAAATGACTATCAAAGACATTAAAGACAAAGAAGTGAGATTTTCTTCAATGGTGGTTGGATACAGAGTATACCAGTCCAATCGATTAGACAATGCACTTGGTTGAGAGATTCATGCTATATATAGAATGGTCAAAGAGGATGTAAAGTATGACTTATGTGATATTTTGAGGAGCCAATTCTTCATGAACATAGAGAAGATCAAGACAGATAAGAATAAATCATTCAAATATGGTTCAATCCTAGAATATATGTTATTCTATCTGCAAAATTAATTTGCAGGAATAGGTCCTATTAAATGGTTAGAAGATCAATCAATAGTTATGCAAATTAAAAAATGCATCGGGACATTAGGAGACAATTTTCAATATTTTCATGTGGGGATACTTTAAATATTTTCAAGGGAAAATGCACTTACAAGAGAGAATCCCAAATGGTATAGTTGAAAAGTATAAGAACGATATATTCTTTCTAGTAGATAAAGATACTTGTATGTTGCTGGAAGTTCAACCTAGAACATCTTCGGTACCAGCTATGGGTTATGAACTAGATGGTAACTTAGTTACTTTACATGTTGATGTACTTTTGTCAAAACCTATAGATACTTCTACACCTAGATTTGGAACATATGAGGAGTCATCATTGAAAATTCATAGTGAACTGAAGGCATTGATAATTTGAAGAAAAGTAAGGAAACAAGTTGACAATCTAGCCAAAATAAGTGGCATAACACAAGAGATGATGACTAAACTTAGGAAGAAAATGGAAAGTGAGAAGGCAGGTACATTTTTTTATTGCTAAAGGAAAGAAATCTGAGTTTGGCATTGGAGAAGTCACACCTCAAAGATTCACTAGGAGTTCATCACTAAAACACACTCAATCTACTACTACTCCTATTATGACTAAGCCACTAAAAGAGTCACCTCTGAGTGTTCACCAAAACTATAGAAGAAAGAAAATGAAGACATCTAGCTATAAAGAGACTAAGAAAAAGAAGGAGAGTAAGGATAAGGATGAAAATAGAAAGTTGAAACTGAGTCTGAGAAGGAGCAAAAGGAACTAAGAGCTAGTGGGAAGAAGTCCTCTATAGTAGTAAAACCTACTGTGAAATCTGTAAAAGTTGATGATGCTATTATAGTGAATAGAATAGTTTAGGATGTTAAGGAGTATGGAAGAATGATAAATGTGGTGAAGTGCTTTGATACATGTGCCACTAAAGACAAGAAGAAGATAGAAGATGAATTCATAGACAGTCTACATGCTTTTTGCAAAGAACCTAGTGAGTTATACAAGGCAATACCTAAGGAACCATATAACACAATTGACAAAAGATGGAGAGAAGCTTGGAAGGTTTATAGAGTAATGATGGACCAATAACTTGCACTATTGAAACTTGAATTAACAACTGAGCATGTGAAGGTAATGTTTCAAGAAATGAGAGGCGAATTCAAGACAAGGAATACAGTAACAAGGATTCTCATTGGTGAAACACAATTGGTAAGAGATGAGATAGTGGATTTATAGAAAAAATTATTGAAACCTGAGAAAGGAACCAAGCACAAATCGGTAGAAGAGAAACAAAAATATCAAGAGTCTAAAGATAAAGAGATAAGAGATGTCATTGATAAGGTCATCTTTGATATACATGACCATAGACATAATATTAACACTCAAACTCACATGGATGCACCAAGAGATAAGATTGCAAAGAAAGTGACATAACATAAAAGTGAAGAGAAAAAGGTTGATGAAGAGGAACTTTTAGTAAAGAGGAAGCTGGATCTAACCAGTGATAGTAGCCCTAGGAAAAAGAGTAGAACAAAAGATCAACTAGTTCCAAGGAAGAGGATGAAGGTGAAAGGGAAGATGAAGATATCCAAGAAACTATTGACATTACTAAAATGAGTCCTAAGGAGCTGATGAAGATGTCTGAGAATCTTAAAGAGAAAGAAGAAAGAGACAGATTAAAGGGAAAAGGAAAATAATTAGTAATCTAGTACCTAATGTGGCATATGATAAACAAGACAAACCTATTGATCAACTGGGTATTTTGGTCAAATTTGCTTCTGATCAAGTAACTAACTTGGAGAATGCACCAATGAAGTTGGCAATGAAAGAGTATGAGAAGAAATGAAATGACAAGTTGAAAGAGATTATATCAGAATACAAAGAGTCACTTGCATTTCTAGTGAACAAAGTAAAGGAAATCCTACAGGAGGTAGGTTAGTTACTTGTAAAAGTGTCCAAGTTTACATATTTTACAAAAGATCTAGAGAAGAGGAGAGAGGGAGCTCAACATGAGCTTAGTTATTTGATTAAAAAGTTTGATTCCCTAACAAGTTTTGCTTTAGAATACATTGATAAGGTCAAAATGGACACACAAAGTGAAGCAGTTGCAACAAGAAAAAATAAAAGAATTATAACATTTATGGAGTTGCAGACCTACTTAGCTCCCACCATAGACTTTATGCAACAGAATGTGAGAGATTCAGAAACCATATTATGTATATAGAGGTGAGTACTTTGAATTATATGGAGGGTTTAAAATCGTTAATACATGGGAAGATTATATCTATGGAGAACTTGCCAAAGTCATGGGTGAAGTCATTGGAGTCAACACAGACAAATTTCAAGGATATCTTTCACAGAATATAATTCTAGTATGTACTTGTGATCCTTTGTCATTGTTGACAAAAAGGGGGAGATATAGGAGTATGAATAGAGCAAGAGAGATTATGAATAGAGTAAGGGGGAGTATGATTTGAATTAGTTAAAGTATGTATGGGTATAGTGCAGGTAAATACTGATAGAGTTATGTATGGCAGAGTTTTGAGTTTATATAGATTTTTTGTCATCAATGCCAAAGGGGGAGATTGTTGGCATTATGGTAGTTTTTGGAGGAGATCTAAAGATTGGTCATATGAAGATACATAAATTTTTATCATTTATGGAAACATATTTAGTTAATATGATTGGAGTTGTTAGCATAACTGATGTAGTGATGATAAGTGATGCATTGATGAAGATTGGTACAAATTTGATGACAGGTGAATCAATTATTTGGTTGTCATCGATGTCAACTAATTGACTTAGTATTTTTAGTATGTTACTAGATATTGTGTAAGTGAATCATGAGTTGTAGTATGTTTCTAAAGTTTCTATTCTTATGGAAGGTTATATCATGTGTAGTGATGTTAACTTTTCCATCGCGACTCTTGATATTGAGAATTAAGTTGTTTATGTTTGAATGGACTCAAACCGGGTAACTACTAAAATAGTTAGTGATAGACAGTAAGTGATTAGAATGTTATTTTAGATCGGTATATTATTTGATGGAGTGGTCATAGGATATTGTTGTAAAAAATTTCAAGGTACTATGTTTACGAGCGTGACTCATAATGTTAACCGGTGCAACTAGTTTAATTGACTAGAAGAGGTGTTAACATAGTGAACAGATAAACAAGACATAGTTCTTGAACAGGCTATGAAGATTTGTAGATTGGTGATTATTTTTGTAAAATAGTAAGTTAGTTCTATGATTTGTGGGACTCACTTGACATCACATTGATCCAGGTATACGTTTGAGGAGGCTTCTTCAGGAAGTTTCTTTTTATTCAAACTAGTTTTTGAAAATGACTCAACTACCAAGGTAAAATCAATGAGCAAGCCGATGTGGTCAAAGGAAAATATTATATGAGTGTCTAGATACATTATATCTTACCTAAGATGATTTGGATCATTTATATCTTAGATCTAGGGTTTATCTAAGGTTAGTGGAAGTAATTATATATATACATATACATATATATACACATGCATTTATATACATACATACATATATATATATATATTATTGAATATTATATATTAAAAACATAGAGTGTCTATGTATAATTAAGTATCATAGAGATAAATGCAATATAGTAAAGAGGAGAAAGATTGCAAAAATTATCAAGGTGTAAATCTCAACCTAAAAGGAGGAACTAAATGTCTCATTTAGAGAGAGAGATTCAGAGGAGTGTATCTCAACCACCACAAAACTATACAACTGCAAAAAAGGAAGATATATCTAGAGTAGGAGGGAAGCTTGGAAGAGGGAGACTTATGTAGGGAGACATGTGTGTGTTTTTATACATATATTAATGAATATTGTATATTGATATTATCTATGAAAAACATAGAGTGTGTATGTTTAATTAAGTATAATAGAGATCAATTAAAGATAGTATAGAGCTGAAGGATTGCAAAAATGATCAAGGAGTATTTAGCTCAACCTTAAAGGAGAAACCAAATGTCTCATTTAGAGAGAGACCCATGGGAGCATAGCTCAACCACCAAAAAATTTACAATTGCAAAAAGAAAGATATATCTACAGTAGGAGGGAATCTTGAAAGAGGGAGGTGTGTGTGTGTGTGTGTGTAGAGAGAGAGAGAGAGAGAGAACACTAGTACAAAAACAACAATATGTGACAAAAAAAACTACTCAAAATTATATATAAATGACTAAACTTTGTCACGTGACTATCAGTAGTTAATTTACAGTCATTTATAATGAAAATGAGTTTACTACTAAATGATTTAGTTGTAGATAGTGACGAATATAGTCACGGATTTAGTCACAAATTTAGTCACAAATTTAGTCATGGATTTAGTCATGTGGCTATTAGTAGTTAATTTTTAGTCATTTATAAAATGACTAAATTTACTAATAAATGATTTAGTCACAAATTTAGTCACGAATTTAGTCACAGATTTAGTCGTTGATTTAGTCATATATTTAGTGATCAATTTAGTCATATTAGGGCATGATGGAATCGAACCACCATCCTCCTCCTTGTAAAGCAGGTTCTCTTCCATTGAGCTAGTACCCTTTACAGAATAATCATACCTTGTATCCTATGTCACCCTTCCAACCTTCCAACAAAGACACAAATAAGATGAAAGTGAATAACATAAGAGGTGTTGTAGCTAAGGGATAAGTTTGGATATGCACTATCATAAGATAAGTGAAGCACAATCATTTTATTATCATATCTCAAAATAAGATGATCCGTTGACAAGAGACGCAAGGCGTCAAGTTCCTACCTAAAGTGTGGATAGTTTAGAGAAGGTGACTTGAGAAACATGAGCCTTGTGAAGTTCATCTTTTTTCAATGCTTCTATCTTGGGAATTTCAAGCTCCTTTTCCATTCTAGCTACCAATTTTCATAACTACATACAAGGATATAATAAAGTATGGTTACTAGACATTCAAACAATCAATGAAATGATTGTGGAAAAACAAAAATGAACAGTTAAAAAATTAATGATATATACAAAAAAAATTGACCATAAAATTTATTTCAAAATATGTACCACTTGTGTATGGTTTCAATACAAGTTTATTGTAAAAATAATCTACATAATAAATTAAACAAGAAGCACCTTCTCCTCAGAGAAATACCTTATGGTGCTCATTCTACTGAGCTCTATTTTCAAAAAGAGAAAGATCATAGGGCTTCAGCTCTAGCTAAGATTTTAAATGTGAAAAATTCTTTTGCAATGATAACGACATTACAATCTGGGTAAGGAAAATAAAAATGATCCAAGGTCAATTCCCTTTGTGAACTTTTAGAGACAAAAATACAGAAAAATAATGGAATATAAAGAGTCAAAACAAGCATATATTCAAATTAACAGCTTCAAGACAATTTATCAAATATATTGTGGATGTAGACATGAACCCAATTAATTACTAATGAATCATCATAGTGATCCTTACACAAGAAAAACCTAAGGAAATGATAAGCTTCCAACATGAGAGTTACTCTAGCATAAAAGTATATTTTGTCTGTTGCATTCAATACGTAAAGTTAGGATAAGTTTTATGTTCATCTATTAACACCCAATTAAAAAAAAATTCACTCTATATCAGAACATAGTGACTTTCTAAATAAGGCATATTATAGGCATAATTTGAATACATAGTTGATTAAAAAAAAACTTTGTACATATAATGTGTAAAAGAAATAGCCCTAAATTAATGAAAATTATGAACAATGATGAAAGAACATGTATAAAAGAAACCAGTTCAAACAAAGTGATCACCACAATCAATGTTAGAAGTTTGACTTGGAATAACTAAAAATTGGTAATTTAGAGATAATTTTTTGTTGGTTAGTAGTGTAGTTCAGATTATTGAATCCTTTCAAATATGAATGAGTTACAATTTTATTATATGTACAAGAAGAGAAATAAAACCCACCTAAAATTACAAACTGTAGAAATTTCATTCACAATACATGCAATTACACCATGAATATTGTATAAAGCTTCACAAATTATGTATCATAGAAGTCCCCAAAATTGAGTGCTGCAACCTTAATAGAGAACTACCAATTAGACATGGGAGGAGAGAAAAAAAAAAAGAGAGCCATACTTCTATATTAAAGTTACTCATGATACAATCAACACAGAAGTAAAGAAAATATACTATATAAATGCAAGGATACATACCTCTATTAAGCATTGCAAAGCCAATTTTATGTAGGTGGGCACACGAAAAAGATTTATCCAAGTATCAAGTTTTAAACATCAAAGAAAAATGAATGGTTAGCAACCTTACAAACTAGTAGGACTCTTGACACACATCATGTTTTTGGTAATTTAAAGCATTCAACTTTCGTATTTAAAGAAATATGCGATAATAAAAGGTCAAAGATATTTAGATTAAAATAACATGAAATAATTACGATTCAAAAGTCATTTAGATGAGATGATATATGCTGGATGAGAAACTAATTAGGAGAGATTTAAAGATATAACCAAGAGGAATCCATGATAAAAATGCATGAAGAGTGGTCAAAGTTTCCCTTATAAGTTCAGGTTGTTGTGATGTCGATAATACATAGAGACACAATTCATGTACAAGATGGAGTTTGCTGCAATTATCAAAGAGTTGGCTCAAATTGAATTGAAAAAAACTATCCAAAATACCCATTCAATTTTTATAAGCATAATTACCCATCAAGTTTTTATAAACATAATTCCCCATCTTTTCAAAATTCAACCATATGAAACTGAAATAAAATTTCTATGTAAAGCTTAAACTGACATATTGCTCTACCTGTTCAACGACTACTTAAGTTCCTTAATCTTGTGTTGTGTCATCTCATCTCTAGTGAAGTCAAACAATTCTTCACTTAGCAGCTGACTCAAAGAATTTTATGAAGATAAATGCTAAGATGGTTAATGTAATGTCCCTTGTCTGATCTATAAGGTTTGATCTGGTTTCTTTAACTTCAATTTTTAGAAACTTCTTCCTATCCTAATGATCTTGGATTGAAGCAATAGGCTTATTGTAAATGAGATGAAAACTAACATGATCTATAGTGATCACCTTTATACCTAATTGCTTTATATAATACGATCAATCTTAATAGAGGATAAGAAGTCTTATAATTATATCAATTTGGATATCCATAAATATGCAAAATCCAAAGGATTTATTATGAATATGTTGATCAATTATATTTATGAAATATATAATGTTCCATTGTAATGTCCCTTGTGAAACTTTCTTAAATTCCTCTTAATCCTCTAAGTTACTTCATCCAACTATTCTTTGAAGTGTTGATTGTGAATTGCATATTTGCAATGATGTTATTCAATAGTAGAATAAGAAAAATAGTAGTGAATTCTTAACCTCCAAAATATATAATCAGTAGTTGATTGCAATCACTCATTCCAATCAAATTTTGCATGGAATAGAAGGATTTTTTCTGACATCCACTGAGTATTTTTTTTTTCATTGTTGGATACTTTAGAAACATTTTAGAGGTCCTATGGTTTGTATCCACTCAACATATGAATAACAATGATGAATTTGAATCCCAGGTCAAATCTCATAAATCAGTATAAGAGTGTTCTTGATAATAATTTGAAGCCCACTCTGCAAAGAAATCAGATATTGTGGGTTGATGCTTTAGACAATACCATTATGTATTTTACCGTATCCAAATTTGGTGTTCATATCCTTGATTGATAATGGGAATAGATATGCTTATGGTACAATACTCATTCAATATAATTAGGTGTCTCTTTATTGAGCTTGGGTTCCACGCTATAGAGATGAACTCCAACTCATTAAATTCCATTGTGTTTCCTTGTTGAAAAGTAAATTTTATCCAATTTTGGTAGGAGTTTTTGTCTACTCATAAAAAAATGGTATCTACCAAAGAGGCTTTTAGTGCAAAAATTAGTTCAATGATCTATTATACAAACCCTTCCCATAAACAAGAAAAAATATTACAACATAGAGATTCCAACATACATTTTAAATAGGAGCACAATTTGAGAAAATACCCTAAACATATAAACATACATATAATATAAATTTTAAATGCCGAATGTAAAAGCAAGAAAGAAAGCATGACAATGTTTTAAAGGTGAAGGATTACATGAAGCACTCATAAGAAAAGCTGAATTAGAACCACCTTAAAGCCATACATGGGGATTAAAATGTTTTGTACCCTGTCAAGTCATATAAAGTCAAAATCAAATGAGAAAACAATTGTAATCCCACACATATTCAATAAATAACATATAAAATGATTAAAATTTCAAGAGCTACACTCAAAATCTGTATCCTAGTTCAACTTTAGATTATTGAATCCAAATTGAGCAATTTATATAAAATGAAAACTCTAAGTGTACTCTCTAATAGAAGAGCTGAGTTAAGGTGTAAAATTACATAAAAAAAGACTTATAGACAATTTAAAACTAGAAATCCTCCTTTCACTAGAAAGAGACAATCCACCCTGTTAAATGTTCATTGCGTGTGGAACTAAAAATCTAAGAAGTGGCAAGCCAGTCAAGCATTGAGTTAAAAACAACTCATTATTATACTTTTGCATTTCAGGAATGTGTCAAACATTTTATTTAGACACATAATTATTCAATATTCCATGCATACATACACATTTGAATTACAAATATATAATTTTAATCAACAATAAAGATAAGAAAGATGAAGCTCTAATATAATATTTGAAATTCAATTAAAAGTTAAGCAACTTGGATAAATGGGCCACTCTGTTTAAGTAGATTCTTTGGACATACTAATTGTGTGATGCAAGATAAAGGTGGTGCATGCACTACTTAACACACAATTAGAAATAAAATAATTTGTTAGCTAACGAACTAGAATGAAAACTTTCCCATTAATACAATATAATTGTTGCCCATTAATATCTATGAAACTTTCTTGTTCATTCGTGTATTTTCCCCGCCTCTAAACAAAAAATATGCATACATTGAATTAAGTTATCATGCACAAAAGACATTTTCCAACAATAAAGACAACTAAAATTTAAAACGTGAGATGTAAAATGAGAAGAGCACAACAAATAAATTATTGAGGCTTTCATAATGAAGACCCAAGTTCAATTACCTAGGAAGCATGTTAAATGCTTCAAATATAATGTTGAAAGTTGAATTGGATAAAATAACACATCCAATTATTGGTATGTTGTATCCCAACAAGTGGGGGAAGGTGGAATTCATGTGTGAATATGAAATTAGAGATAAAGCTTGGTCATGGCTAACAAAGACCAACTTCATCCCACATAATTTTAGGATTTCAACACAAGTTGATTAAGAAAGTTCTTGTGTCATTCAAAAATACATTGAATCTCACAAAATTGAAGACAAATGGCTTTCCCAAGCATTATGATCAAGCTAAGTTTATAATACTTGAGGCATTCAAAAAAACTAAGTTATTGGTAGCATTAATGTAATGAAATTAAAAGTATCACACACAATGCTTTTATAAGTATGTGTATGTCTTGATTAAATGACTTAATTATATGTGTCATACAGTCATACACAACATTTTTTGTTTTTGAAATAAGTAGAAGCAAGAGGGTGCTAGCCTGAGGTACAACAAGAGGAAAGGAAAGAAACAACCAAAACAAGGGGGATGACCCTAAACAACAGTAAGGCCCATCAACAGGATAACAAGCCATTAACAACACAAAGTGGGCACAAGAGGTGCTGACAAAAAAAGAAGAAAACAACAAAGCACTAAGGATTTTTCCTAAAAGGGATGGGCCATGCTCACCTCACAAGAGAGGTGAGGTGAGAGTCCAATCTATGCTGATAGACAATGATCCAAGCAATAAAATCATTAGGATCCCCCAAAAAAGAAGTACCACAAGGACAACAAGGAGTACTACTGACAGAATGTGGAAGAGGTAGATCCTTGTCAGTAGAAATCAGAGCAATGGTAGAGGGAGAGGGAGTGGATGTGTCCTAAAGGCCAGAGGAGAAAGCAATAAGAGGACCAACATCGAGGGAAGCATCATGGGAAAGAAGTGAAGACTCCCCTGAAGACATAGAAAAAATCGTAGCAGGGGCACCAGCATTGTCAGCAGAAAACTTATCTTTGGAGGAGGACTCAGAGAGGGAGTCAACAACATGAACCATCAGATGATCAAAATTTTTAGCCTTCCACCAAGTAGCAAAACCAGTGTGATGCAAGAGGGTACAATTGGTGGCCGAGTGACCAGTAGAAAAGAAGTGATGAAAATAGAAAGGGAGGCCCTCAAAATCAAGCACTTGGGTCCATGGCCTATCCCCAACCATGAGCACCACATCGGTAGGAAGTGACTAAGAAACATTCAAGTCAACCAAAATATGAGAAAAATTGGTATGGCCCATATTCGTCGTAGGAACATTTTTCTTGAGGAAACGAACAAGGGAGTTCCCAATAGCCTCAAAACAAGAAAGCTCCCAAAAATCAAGAGGGAGATAAGGGAGGTGAACCCACACTAACTACAAATTGAGAGGTTTAGTGAGAGGGTTTAAGGAGGATGTCTAGGGTTTGGAAAAAAATAATGATTTCCCCAAACCCACAACTTGTTCAGAATCGGATCATGATCTTCAGGAGAAGAAAAGGTTGCAATAAAGAAACCTTTAGCACAAGGGTAGATCTCAAGATGAACTGAGATAAGAGGTTGCCATGAGTAGGAAATCCAACCATGTAGATTTGGGAGAGAGGGCCAAAAGCTAGTAAACCTACCAACCAGACCACATTGTTGGTAGTACTCCACATTTTCCCCCACTTTAGGGCCACACACCACCACAGGTGACATTTTGGCACAAGAAATGGGACAAGCTTTATCCCTAGATGGAATGGTACCAGAAGAATTAATAGAACAAGCATAACTCATTACACTAGCTGTAAGAGGGGGGAATCCTCCCTTGGAAAAACCCCAAGGAGCAACACCACTCCCAGCTGAAGTAGGGCTAGCAACAGTTGCAGCAACATTGGCTGCAGGAGAAGAAGAAGTCAGAGCAACATTGGCTGCCAGAGAAGAAAAAGCAACTCCTATAGCAGAGGCAACACTAGCACACAAAGATGCAGAGTCAGCGGAAGCCAAGAGGGAAGAATGGGTGGAAATGGCTATGGGAGCATGAGTGGGAAGCATTTTAAAAATTTTCTCTATCAATTTGTTAAGAAAAACCTTTTACACAACATTTTTGTTAATGCATTGTATATTATGATTTTTCAGATGGTCCAACCAGTGATATTAATAATTGATTTTACACTAAAATCCACCTTTCAATTGGTCATTATCCATTAATTTTCTACATTTTTAAGAGTAGAAATTAACTATTGGTAGATGGTAATGCTAGGGGAAATATTTACCCATTTTCTACACACTCATTTCTTTACACTTTATAGTTAGGATGGAATCTTATTTACCTTTATCTTATAATCAGGGTGTTTGTCTAAGACCATAATCAGGAAAGGGATTGCAATCCATGATATCCAATGAGAATTAGCGGTCATCCCACAATGTGAATATCCTAGCACTAAATTTCTTACACCGCCTTCACCAAGAACAATGTGATGAAATGGTACAACAAATCCAGTAACTAGTAACTACTATCAATGTATCTTTAATACTATGAGTCCCTCTAATCAATGGAAGAAAAGAATGTGATTTATCATTGACTAAAATAGTAAATGCAGGCTTCAAAAGTTTCATATCACAAACAAGAAAAGAATGGAGTTAGTAATTCCATTTATTTCCAGACATGGATTTGATAGTGTAGGTTACATGTGCTTTAATAAAATGTATCTCAATATCTATTGCATTGTAAAATTTGTATGTTTAAAGTTTCTAATATTTTCCAAGACAATAATTAATTCACTCTAATATATGGAAATCTAAGAAAAATATATCTAAAATTGACTCCATCACAAAAAGAAATAACTTCCTAACAAATTTGCATTTCAAGGATCTTACCCTACCTTAGGATCTTGAAGAAGTACATACTCTTTAGAATAACCAGTTGCGTCCAAAAATAGATGAAATGACTTCTTACAAAAATGAATACACATAGTAAACAAGTTAAGGAGATCCTTCAATTCAGCAACAATACTAGGTCTTGTTAGTTGTTTACTGTCACTTCCTGCATAGACACTTGCAATATGTAGATGTCCTTGAAATATTACAGTCACTGTATAAGATATATAACTTGAGAATTTTTACAAGTTAAACTCTAACAAACTCGGTGAAGAAGTAATGGCATTCATTCAGCTTTTTCATCCATGTTTCTAATAAAATGCCTATATTCTACTCACACTAGAAATAACATTAATGATTTCATTGTTAATAGCCAATGAAGTGAAATGTACTAAATATTTAATTTGTATTGATGAAAAAGAGGGTACTTCTAAAGCCTTTTATCTTAAGTTGGAACACCTTCTCAGAGATTTTCTCTGGGCTTCGGGTGCCAATCATCATAGCTTTCACAGAGTGGCTTGGGATTACTGTTGTCTTCCTAGAGATTCTAGTGGTCTTGGACTTCTCTCTAGTTAGAGGCAAGGGCTCTCTCTCTATGTGAAATGTATCATTCGTGCTCTCACAAGTGATACAACTTGGAAAATACTAGTTAGGCATTGTATTTCTTCAGGGTATCCTACTCACAAGCCAGATTGAAAGGGGATTGGTCTGTAAACTCTCCTCACTATGCGGGAGCCTGTGCATATCTAGGGTAATTTTATTGTTAAGAGCATCTGGAAGGCCTCAAAAGCAATCAATTCTTGTCTTTTTTGGGATGGGGATGGATTTCATGATGGGATTTCATTGAATCAACAAAGCCTTTGGTGGTCTCCATTGTTTTCTATTCAAGGTATCCCTCTTGCTAAGACTCAAGGTGCCCATGCTCTACATTTTTTCAAACATGGCATCCAGATGCCTAAGGATCTCTTTTCTAGGGTCACTATGAGTCTCTATTCATGGGAAGACATGCAGGTCCAGTTCCATTTGGCTTGTTCAGATCATCAGACTTTTGATCTGCTGGTCTCTTCCATTCCATATTATTCACTGCATAAGTTGGGTATTCAGTCTGTTCAACCTTGGTGGAAGGACTGGAAATGGTATCTTGCTATGCCTCTTAGTAGCTACAAGCCTAAGTTGGGCTATCGGTGGTTATCTCCTCATCTCCCTATGGTTGATACTCTTAATCAGAGATGGCATTTAAAGTCTTTACATCACCACTAGAGATCTTTCTTTCACACCATATGGTCTACTATTACTGAACCCAAAATGGATTTCTTTGCTTGGTGTCTATTGTTTCATGGTCTTCCTTTGGGCCCTTGACTCAAATACCTGGGTGTTCCTGACCCTCATTTTCCCTTTTGTGGGAATCCTGAGTCTTTTTTGCACATTTTCTAGTTCTGTAGGAGAGCTCAACAGTATTGGAAATGCATTCATGATTTTTTTAAACTTTTATGGCCAGAGCCCTTCTCTTGGCATATGATAGTTCTGGGAGACTCTCCGAGACTTCCTTTCAAGTTTACCTAGATTTACCATACTTTTAGGATGGATATTTTTTTAAATCTATGGAAAGATAGGAATGTTGTTCTTTTCACTCACATATTTCTTGACATAAATGTTGCTTTGTACACTAAAGTTTGTATATGTGACAATGTAATGATGTAGATTCAAGTACAAACCAATAAAGTGGTGCTGGAGGTGGCCCACCTTCAGGAGCTTCTTAATCAATGGGGAAATGCACCTTGTACAATTTCCAGAGTTCCTCTTGACTCTATTTCTGCTGGTGGCACTCCGCCCCGGGGTCGCCATCGGGGTCATAGCTCTTCAGCTCACGGCTCCCGCACTCTGGGGTCTCAATCTCCCCACCACTGCTCTCCTAGAGGTGGCGATGATAGTTGGCAGTGTCGCTCAGCCTCTCTGCCCTAGCACAACTCTGGTTGGTCCCCAGGGCCAGTTATGTCTACTCCTCCTGATGCTCATGTTGTTCATGGTTGTTCTACTTGGCCAACAGTTAGCTCCTCCAAGTGGTCCTTCCCTAGCCTAGCTCTGGATATTTATCCACCTCGGGTGGAAGAGAAAGAAAAAGAAAATGAAGATTTTGATGATGATTGGTTGGTTCCTAATCAACCTATTAATCCCACGAATGCCTAAGGATCTTATGACAGAGATCCTCCACCTTCATCTAGCACTGCTCTCGCCGCTTGAAGGCTTTATAAGTTTTTTTTATGAATAGTTTCTAGTTTCTCTTTCTGTCCTGGTGGCGTGTGAACTTTCACGGGGTGATTTTATGTCCCCTGGTCCTTTTTTTGTGAATATGTAACTTTAATATTTTATTAATAGGAAAGGCATTCTTCGTATATCTAAAACTGACAAATAAAATCACAAACATGGTACATACAAATTGCAGATGTTACAAATATCATTCAATGAAGAAGAAATTAAAACAAAGAAGTAACAACTTGCAATCAAGTTCTAGATGAACTCTAATGCTTATAAATCCTTATGTCGTATGTGCTAATGTATAACACTCCCAATATCTTTAAGTATGACATGCTGAAAAAATGGATGAGGTGAGTGCAAAATCATAGAAAGTGGTAAATACTTGCACACATAAAACTCAGGTTTCCAGGAACAGAATTTCATTGCCATTAATGTTTAAATTTATGAAACAACACAACATTGTCAATGTTATTTGTGCTTTATATTTGGTGATTCTTGGTTCTTTCCTGCCCACTTTCTTGCGCCTACTGGAAATAAATTTTGTAGTCTCCCTTCAATGGAAGAGACAAATTTTTAGCAAGATTATTCAAAAATAGGAAACAAGGAGAATGACAAAAGAAGAAACCAAATGAGGAGAATGAAAAAAAGAAGAAAAAGTGTGATTGATAAATGAGAACAATAATAGAACAAAGGCATAACCAGGGCTAACCACCTGCAAAATTGAAATATAACTCATGTCATACATCACACTATGACTTATTAAATGTATTGAAACATAGTTTGGTCCCTTGGGTGTATACCTAGTGCAATTTTAGTTTCCCAAAATAGCATACAATAACTTATTATATGTATTGAAACACAGTTTTGTGCCTTGAGATCATATTTACTGCAAGTTTGGTTTCCCAAAACAACAACAAACTTCTTCAATGGTTTTGAGGGTCTTTAAAGAAATTTTAGTGTTATTTAGTGGGGTGATATTCTTTAGTGTAACACTCAGTGGTTTGGTAGTAAAAAATATTTCAATATTCTCCAAAAAAAATATATGCCATCTTATCTAATTTAGAGGCTTGGTCTAGCAAGCTTAATGTTGTGTAAAATTGGGACTACTCTTTATTTTCAATTGGCCAATGTCTTTGAAAAATTTAATTCATAACACACTATGGTATTCATCTCAAATGGAAAATGCCTCTAGGGGACACTGTCTCACAACATATTAGCCTATAGAAATTGAGGCAAAACTAGTTAATACATGTTGACTATTTTTTCTTTGAAAATAGAGAGAAGGAATCTTTTCAATTACACAACTGAATTTTTTTTCCAATTGAAAAGGAAGAATTTTGTCTCAGCTACTGTCAACCAATTTGTTATGATAGAAAGACCTTAGAATTACTTTATTTTTTAAAAAATTGGAAGAATAATTCTTTTCAATTACACAATTCAAAGATATTTTCCACTTGAAAATGAAGATATTTTATAAGAAACTTGAATGGTTGAGATGCAGGTCGAGCTAGGAGTTCTATGGGAGCCAATTATAGATCGAGATTCCCTAGTTGGACGGACCTTATTATAATCCAAATACAACAAGTAACTAGAAATTTAGGGGCATTATTGGGGAAGGGGACCATCTAAAAGTCACTACTCAAGTTAGCATCAATCCACACCATTGGATCAATCCCTGGACTAACTAAATTGTGTTAGCAGGAACAAGCTCTTAGGGCCATTGTTGGTGAAGGGGCACTAAGGAAGACAAGAGATCACATGAAGACATAAAGGGATCATGGAGATGAAGAGAATCCATTGAAGTAAATGTGATAAATTACAATGTATTAAAGCCCATTATGACATTTAAGGGCAATGAATGTAGTAAATTTGTATAATGTCGTGAAGGTCCTGGTAAGGACCTTAGGAATAAATCATGGATGTAATAGGAATATGAGACCTAGGGAGTCTACGAGATTTTAGAAATGGCCAATAAGGTGTTTGAAACCCTTAGGGTTCAATGGTTTTTGATTTAAGGTAGAAATAAGCCATTTTGCAAATTTGAAAATTCAAATGTTTAAACTCTACGCCTAGTTAAGGCTTTTGGAAGGAAAGTAGTTTTAAGGGGTTTTTAATGTTTAAAAAAGCTTCCAACCGATCCAAATTGGTTGAGGAAGTTGCAAGGAAGGTCTATAAACTTGAAACATCATCATTGTACAGAGAGGATGTCTGTGTACTGACTGTAACACCAAAGATTCAATAAAACTAAAAAATTATGCAAGTATAAATGTTTCATTGTATTGGTTGATATTCATAGTAACTTATATATGTTTTTAATGTTATGAGGATAACCATATATTTTTTATAATGCATTTTTGAATGTTTTAAGAACCAACTTATCTCAGTTTTATAACTTTTAGTGTTGATAGTCTTGTGAAATCACTATTTTTTTAATAACAGTTTGGTTAAATTTTAATGTAAAGGGTCATTCATGAATGTATAATGATTGTTTCTCATGGAATGACACCTATATAACATGTAATATACCAATCTAACTTTATATTGTGCAGTTGAAGAGTGGACAGTGGGTGATAATCAAATAAATAAATGGAAAAGTGATGAAATTGCTTGGATAGGTGTAGCATTGAGAAATATAATTGAATAGGGGGTATGTTTAAAAGTTGAAAGTGGTTTGAAATTTATTTTTAATGGTGAATCCATTATTTTTTGGGTAAGGAAGTGATAGGAGTTCAGATATTTGAGAGGCCCTAGATTTAAGGGTTATTTGGAAGCTAAATTGGGGTTTTGGTATTTGGAGGGATTGTAGGGCCAAAGTAAGTTGATAATCTTTCATTTGGGGTCATTTTTGAAGAATTTTGAAAGTATTGAAGTCTACGGTTAAGTCTGTGGTGTAGTTTCTTTGTTATTTGAGAATTTTTTGGGCTTGTTGACAGAGTACACTCAAGAGTTAGGACAATTTTCTCAAAACAACAACATAAAATATTTTGATATGTTAGATTATGAGATAATGAGTGTCTAAAAAGGTATGGTGTTGGAAGATTTCTTTAGAGAATTTTGAGTAAAGGATTATATTAGGTCATTGTTGGGCTACTAGAAAGCCTAGGCCTAAGATGACAGTTTGGAGAGTTAGGAGTGTTGGGTCTGGGTGGAGTCTTTCTAACCTTTTGAATCCACTTGGATGTAGTATAAACAAACAAAATACATCACCTTTGGGTATTTAGGGAGTTACTTGGATCTGTTAGGATTGGATAATATTGAGAGGGGGGGGGGTGAATCAGTATTACTGAACTTAATTAAATTCTTCAACCATTTAAACATTAACCATAAACTTGCACTAATGAAAAGAACATAAGAAAATGAAAAAAAACTCATAAGACCATATTTTTTTGTCGAGGAAACCCTGGCCAAGGGAAAACCCCAGTGGGGATGATACCCACAAGCATGCACTAAAGTATAGTGTTCCTGTTAGGAGACCTAGCCCTGTTAGGAGCTGAATTTTAGATAGTACATTTCCTTGTTAAAGGAATTATAACCCTATTAAAGGTTCACAACACCTTGTTAGGGGCCAACTAAGCATACAAATCTACAATAGAATTCTGTTAGAAAATGTTCTCAATAATGAACAATAACAATCATCTATAATGCTTAGATGGTTTCCATTTATAACTCATCAATGATCTCTTTCATCCTCTGCTCTGCAATTCACATCTTCCACACAATATAATACACATTCATATTCACATTGCTTTCACAAAAAGTGTTGGAGATTTGCTTCTGTGCAAATAGTTGATTGTATGTTTGTCATTGATGACAATATATAATATACAACAGTGTCCTGTAAGAAATTATCAGTATAGATATTCTAGAGCCTTGCACATTTACATCTATGTTGTAGACTTGTTCTAGATGCAATGTTCATACATGCAGATTCAGATATGCAGTTTTAGTGGAGTTATGTTAATCTATTTTGGCAGTTATAGTTTCTAGAGATTATCTGTTAAGAGTCAACATATTTACATTATTTCTTGAGTTGCGCCTATCTTCAAGATATGCATGTTTGTATTCATGTTTAGTTATGAGTTAATGTTGATTATCCAAAGGCACTAAATGTGTTTTAACAGAATCATGATGTTTGAGTTAATTTGGTAGAGCCGACTTTGTGAAGCAACACGTCCACTCATCTTGAGTTGCGCAGTCCTAACTTTGATTATATGCTTAGTTAAGCCAACAAGGAAGTTGATGAAGTGTTTCCTAAAGCTGTTGTGACCTTATATTTGGGGAAGATACATATAGCAGTTCAAATGTGATCGCTAAGAATGAAAAATGGAGTGAAAAACAAAAGACAGAGTAGAGAAAAAAGTTAGACAGTAAAAGTTTAAGATCTATGTGAAGAAGCATAAGAAGATTCCAATTCATTGGAACTGATCAAGACAGAAGGTCTACTCAAACAGTTCATTATCAAATATAGTGTATATCTACATTACAGAAGGTTGCAACCTTCACCATTTAAGTAGTGAGATTTTGGACAGTGTGTCCTCACCCCTAATAGGGTTACTTGTAAAAGACTCCTAACAGGGTTTGACCTTTGACCATGTCTCTATACTTATTTCATTGTAAAGATCAACTCCTAACAGGGTTGCAAGATATTCTAAACAAGGATCATTATAAGCTAGTACAGTTATTTGTGGGTGCTAATTCCCACCGGGGTTTTTACCTAATTTGGTTTTCCTCATCACCAAAATTGTGTTGTTCAATTCTGTGTTATCTTGTTGAGTTTATGATTAAAGTTATTCTGTACTTAATTGAAAAAGAATTGAATCTTGTAGATAATTGATTCACCCCCCATCTCAATTATCTCTTGGGACTATTCCTAACAATTTGTATCAGAGACAAGTTCCTTGGAGAGAAAGCTTAACAGCTTAAGGTAGATCAGATGGCATACTTTAGAAAAGAGAGTCCCAAGTTTGATGGAGAAAATTATCTTGACTGGAAGAACAAAATGATAACACATCTACAGTGCATTGGTTTTGACATTTTTGAAATAGCCACACAAGAAGTTGTTGTTCCCTCTTTGAAAGACCTTGCAAAAGATGATGCTACTAGTAGACAAAAGGATGTATTCACCACTAATGCTATTGCCAAGGAAGCCCTTATAAGTGCATTATCTGACAGTGAATTCTCTAAGATCAAGAAAGTAGAGAAAGCCTACACCATATGGAAGTATTTAGAAGATATGTTTGAAGGAGATATTCAAGAAAAGAATACGCGGAGAAAGAAATGGAAAAATAAGTATAACAACTTAGAGATGCTGCCTGAAGAGAACATCAGAGCTTACAATCAGAGGATTAATGAAGCAATTTCAGGAATTAGAACCAATAGTGGAGAAATTTTAGAGGAAGACATAATGGACAAACTAATGACTACATTGATAGTAGACTATGAGAGCAAGATCAATATCTTAGAAGAGACTATGCAATTTTCAAAAGACTTCAAGAGAGATTCTTTGATCAGCAAAATCTCTGAATTTGAGATATAAAGATTGAAGATAGAACCCAAAAGTGAAACAACCTTCAAAGCCTCAGTCCATGGTAAGAAATCCTTGAGCAGCTCTAGTAATAAAGAGAAAGAAGAAGTGGATACAGAACTAGAAGAAATCATTGCTATGATTACCAAGAAAGATAGGAAAGGTAAAGGAAAATATGAAGGACAAATACCATTCAAATGTTTTTTATGCAACAAAGTTGGTCACTTTGCATCCAAGTGTCCTACAAGAGTCAAGACGTTTAGATCAGATTACAAGCCCAAATATAATAAGGAATTCTATCATGCTGAAGATGGTGTAATTGATGATGACTCAGGAGAAGATGAAATTGGATTCATTGTCATTAAAGACATTGAGAAAATGCTGGAAGAAATGGACAATCAAGATGAAAAGAAAGCACAAGAGTTAGCATTAGTTTCCAAAGCAGACATCAAAACTGACTGGATCATTGATAGTGGATGCTCACATCACATGACAGGAGACAAAGACAGATTTGTACATATGGACAAGTACAAAGGTGGTATGGTTAGATTTGGAGATAACACTCCCAAACCTATCATAGGCAGAGGTTCTATTACCTTAGATGGAAAGAACAAGACAGATGATGTTCTTTATGTTGATGGTTTACATCATAACCTACTAAGTGTTGGACAATTGCTTGACAAAGGATATCAATTGGAATTCAAAGAAAAAAAGAGAATCATTAACAACAAACAAGGAGATATGATTGCATCAGTATATAAGACTAAAGGTAATGTCTTTTAGCTAAATTCAAAAGTAAGTTATTTTGTTGCAAAAGTAGATGACGGTTGGCTATGGCACAAAAGACTTTGTCACATCAATTTTGACAACATAGTAAAGATTAGAAATGTAAAGGTAGTAAGAGACATTCCTAGTATTGCAAGACCAGTTGATACTATGTGTAGAGAATGTGTGATGGGAAAGCATGTAAGGAGCTCATTCAGAAGCAAGCAGAAAACAAATTGGATCTAGTGCATACAGACTTATGTGGTCCTAATCAAACAAGACCATAACATGGAGATAGATATTTTATTTTGTTTGTTGATGATTTTTCAAGGATGATGTGGGTTGCATTCTTAAATGATAAGTCTGAAGCTTTTTATAAGTTCAAAATATTCAAAGCTAAAGTTCAAAATGAGTCTGGATTAAAACTAAAGTGTCCAAGATCAGATAGAGGAGGAGAATTCACCTCTGACCAGTTTTATGAGTATTGCAAAGAACATGGGATCAAAAGTCAGTTGAGTGCTCCTAGAACCCCTCAATAGAATGAGATTGCAAAAACAAGAAATAGGATCATACTTGACACGGCACGCACTATCATGATAGAAGGAAAAGTTGCATACACCTATTGGAGAGATGCAGTCAATACAATAGTCTATACTATCAACAAAATACAACTAAGGCCAGCCACAAATAAAATACCTTATGAACTTTGGTTTGGTAATGTAGCTACAGTAAAATACTTTAGAATCTTTGGAAGCAAGTGCTACATCAAGAGAGATGATGGTGTTGGTAAGTTTGATGATAGAAGCGATGAAGGTATTTTCCTTGGTTACTCTACTAAAAGCAAAGCATATAGATGTTTTAAGTTGAGATTAAAGAAGATAATAGAAATTACTCATGTGAATATTGATGATAAGTTCACGATTCAAGAAAGATACTATGATTGTGCACCTATGATTGAAGATGAACACGGGCCTAGCAGTAAAGAAATAGTTATTGAAGAAATGTTTGAGTATTGATGTATCATGCAATGAACCTAAAACAAGCAAAGAGGAATCATAGATTACAAATGAAGATTTCACACCTAAAGTTCCAAAATTCACAACTAGATACCATTCAAAGGAAGATATCATTGGAGATCAGAGTAGTAGAGTTTTGACAAGATCTAAAGAAAAAGGTTTAACAGTTGATGAAGAGGTATGTTTACTTTCACAAATTGAACCTTTAAATGTTGAAGATGCATCAAATGATTCAGATTGGCAGAAAGCTATGAAAGAAGAATTAGATCAGATAATCAAGAATGATACATGGGAACTGGTCCCTAGACCTTGTGACAAAAATGTGATTGGAACAAAGTGTATATTTAGGAATAAGATGAATGAAGAAGGTACAGTGGTAAGAAACAAAGAAAGACTGGTATGTAAAGGATATGCACAGAGAGAAGGAATAGAATACACTGATACCTTTGCCCCTGTGAGTAGAATGGAAGCTATCAAGTTGTTTTTGGCCTATGCAACATTCAAGAACTTTAAAGTATATCAAATGGATGTCAAGTCAACTTTTCTGAACAGTGACTTGAAGGAAGAAGTTTACATAGAACAGCCTGAAGGATTTAATTTATCAGACAAACTAGACATGGTATGTAGACTAAAGAAAGCACTTTATGGACTTAAACATGCCCCAAGAGCTTGGTATGAGAGACTTGATGGTTACTTAACCAAGATTGGATTTAAAAAGGGAGCAGTAGATTGCAACTTATTCATGAGAGAGACACCTGATGGACTACTACTTGTTGCTATCTTTG
>MU223690.1:117242-132348 GCA_018584345.1 Thuja plicata | reverse complement strand
GAGCTTGGTATGAGAGACTTGATGGTTACTTAACCAAGATTGGATTTAAAAAGGGAGCAGTAGATTGCAACTTATTCATGAGAGAGACACCTGATGGACTACTACTTGTTGCTATCTTTGTTGATGACATTATCTTTGGAGGTAATGAAAAACTTAGTGAATAATTCACCAAAGGGATGCAAAGTGAGTTTGAAATGAGCATGATTGGACCTATCAAATATTTTTTGGGATTGAATGTAAAACAAATAGATAGAGGCATATTTATAAATCAGTCTAAGTATGTGAAGGAGATATTGAAGACTTTCAAAATGGAAGATTGCAAACCAGTAAGCACCCCATGATAACAGGAAGAAATATTTCTAAAGAAGATGATTCAAAAATAGTTGAAAAGACACTATACAAGTCTATGATTGGAAAACTCATATATCTAACTCAATATAGACCAGATATTTCTAATGCAGCTGGCATTGTTGGAAGATTTGCAGCCGAACCTAAACAAAATAATCTAATGACAATAAAAATAATATTCAAATACTTAAAGGGGACTATAGACTATGGTTTATGGTATCCTAACTCAGAGAATATACAACTTCATGTGTATATAGATGCAGATTGGGTAGGTTGTGTTGATGAAGGGAAGAGTACCTCAGGAGGAGTAGTATTTCTTGGAGACAGGTTGGTTACTTGGACAAGCAAGAAGCAAAATTGTATATCTCAGTCAACAGTAGAAGTTGAGTATGTTGCAACAACATTGAATTATTCAACAATGGTTTGGATCAAACAGATGATTAAAGACTTTGGTATTAAGATTTATTATCCTATTATTATTCACTATGATAACACTAGAACTATAAATATTTCAAAGAACCTAGTGATGCACGCAAAGACAAAACACATTGAGATCAAATATCATTTTCTAAGAGAAAAAGTTGCAGACAAAGAAGTAAAGTTGGATTATGTGAGCACTAAAGAACAATTAGCAGATATTTTTACAAAGCCTTTATCAAAAGATACTTTTGAGTACCTCAGGGAAAAGCTGGGAGTAATTCCATTTCTTGAGTCTGATTAGAATTTGCAGCAAGTGCATTAGTCCTTGGTGATTGATGATTGGTTGACTACTCTACTTCTAGAGTAGTACCTGTGCTTAAATGTTTTTGGTGCCCTTTTCCATTGATGTCAAAGGGGGAGTATATAGTTAGGGGGAGCATATACTCTGGGGGAGTATTCAGTAATGGAAAATACAGTAAAAAGAGATGCAACAGTTAAGAGGAGATTTTGATGAGGATATTGAGAAGATTGTAAAAAGAAGAAGGATACTTTGGGTTGATGGTGTTTTTCATATCATATGTTGCCATCAATGTCAAAGGGGGAGATTGTTGGAGATTTGCTTATGTACAAATAGTTGATTGTATGTTTTTCATTGATGACAACATATAATATACAGCAGTGTCTTGTAAGCAATTATCAGTACAGATATTTTGGAGCCTTGCGCGTTTACATCTATGTTTTAGACTTATTATGGATGTAATGTTCATACACACAGATTCAAATATGCAATTTCAGTGGAGTTATGTTAATCTATTTTGGCAGTTACAGTTTTTGGAGATTATCTCTTAAGAGCTAACGTATTTACATTGTTTCTTGAGTTGCACCTATCTTTGGGATATGCATGTTTGTATTTGTGTTTAGTTATGAGTTAATGACGATTATCCAAAGGTGCTAAATGTGTTTTAACAAAAGTGTGATGTTTGAGTTAATTTGGTAGAGCTGACTTTGTGAAGCGACACGTGTACTCATCTTGAGTTGTGTTGTCCTAACTTTGATTGTGTGATTAGTTAAGCTGACAAGGAAGTTGATGAAGTGTTTCCTAAAGCTGTTGTGACCTTATCTTTGGGGAAGATACATATATTAGTTCAAATGTGATTGCTAAGAATGAAAAATGGAGTGAAAAACAAAAGACAGAGCAGAGCAGAAAGTTAGACAGTAAAAGTTGAAGATCTATGTGAAGAAGCAAAAGAATATTACAATTCATTGGAAATGATCAAGATAGTAGGTCTACTCAAACATTTCATTATCAGATATAGTGCATATCTTCATTGCAGAAGGTTGCAACCTTCACCATTTGAGCAGTGAGATTTTGGACAGTGTGTCCTCACCCCTAACAGGGTTACTTGTAAAAGACTCCTAATAGGGTCTGACATTTGACCATGTCTTTGTATTTATTGCATTGTAAAGATCAAATCCTAATAGGGTTTCAAGATCTTCTAAACAAGGATCATTATAAACTAGTATAGTTATTTGTGGGTGCTAATCCCCATCAGGGTTTTTACCTAATTTGGTTTTCCCCATCACCAAAATTGTGTTGTTCAATTCTGTGTTATCTTGTTGAGTTTATGATTAAATTTATTCTGTACTTAATTTAAAAATAATTTAATCTTGTATATAACTGATTCACCCCCCCTCTCATTTATCTCTTGGGACTATTCCTAACAAAAAGATCTTACATAAATATCTTTTTCTTTCACCAAGTCGGCTCTCAATGCTGATATTACATAGTCGGCTTCTAATACAAAATACATTTAATAAAGTAAACATTAAATGCATAGTCGGTGCTCTTACATGGTCAAATTATAGGTTATCATCAACCATAATCCAACTCTGGTTTCTAGGAATCCATGTCATACTCCCTTAATCATCGCTACTATCCAACTGCTTTGTATCGTTGTTCTATTGATGTCTATTTGTCTTCAATTCTTTCTAACTCACTGTAGACATTACCAAAATCAAATCAATCTGAGGTGGAGGTCACACATACCCATACTATCTTCCTCTAAGCTCGCATGTCATAACTCATCGATCTTGATCTTTGATATCCAAAATACTTCTATATCTCTTCTTCTATACTTAGTTAAATTCTGAATCAACAAAGCTTATCTTTATAGGAATCGATCTGTAACCCAGATGTGTTGCCATAAATGACACCAAAAAAGTGAATCAAATTACAAAAAATTGATCACTTTCCAACAATCTCTCCCTTTGGCTTTGATGGAAACACTTAAAAAAATGAATAAGTGTTCCAACAAAAGCAAAACTGTCTCCTCTATATTCTCTCCTTCCTCTTCTTGTCTCTTCTCCCATTTTCTTCTCTTCTCCTATATTTTTTTTTTCTTCTCTCTTCTCCCCCTTTGAAAACAATGACAAAGGTGCATGCAAAATAATAGGATTTAGTGCTTGCTCACCAGTTTCAGAATATATTGAAAGGAATCTTCCAAGCTCTTCACTTCTGTACTCCATGTTTTGATAAATATTTGACTAATATGAATTAGGCCATTTAATGCAAATGATGCAGTCTCAACTTCTTTCAATTCTGTGGGCATAGATTTAGTTAATGAATCTGTCACTTTCTCCAAGTCTGATAGATGTACCTCAAGTATAGATAGCTTAGGAGTGATTAAACTCTTCAATGGATTAAATCTCTTCAATACTCTCCCTTTCTCAATATCCAATACACTGAGTTTTTCAAAAATTATTGTGACTTCCTTGTCTAACTCTGTTATTGATTGTGAAGATGTTTCACAACTGTCCATCATACTATTTAGAGTTGCCCTCTCCTTGGCAATAATGTCTTCAACGTTCTAAACACGCCTAATAGGATTCATGCAGTAAATAAATAGTTTTCTTCCATATACAATGCAGCTCTTTCCATTTGTCAAACAAGTTTTCACAATGCCTAAGTCCCATGTGATCAAATTGCAAACTTCTAATAGCTTCTTTTCTGAATAGTTCTTCTCTGCCTTCTCCTCTACAATATTTATCAAATTTTCATAATGTCCATCAAATTCATCAAGTGTTATTATCATATTTTCAATGTCATCTTTGTACTGGAAAACAATAGGTACTGGAAGCAATTTGTTCAAAGTCTCAATTTCCCTTGTAATCACTTTAGCCTTTTTGTCACCTTTCTATTCTGATCTTTCCTTAACTTTGTTTAGTGCAATAAAATCCAATTTAACCAGCTCATCTTCATCCATGCTATCAACATTTACATCTTTTCTTTCCAACAATGAGATGGAAGATGTGTTTACCTCTTTCTGTTCTGCCTTCTACTCTTCTTCCTTTTTCTACTCTACTTCCTCTTTCTGTTCTGCTTCATCTGCTATAGTGTTTTCCACATTCCCTACAAATAGATCCTTTTCATAGGACTTGAACGGATGTTTCTTAAATTTTTACCTAGGTCGATCTACAACATAAAAAATAATAGGTGCATCCATAGCTAGATGATGTAAATACCTTTCTTCTGCTGAATTTTGAGTTTTTGCTTCAATCGATCATGCACATCAATTGTAGAATAGTCTGAGTTCCTTCACTCTTTGATCTCCTTAGGTCTATCTTCGTCAAATGGTAAAGAAATAGGTCATCAAATGGTGCTTTATACATTTTAAGTCATAAATTTCACTTTACTCAATAATGTCCCGTCGGTTGTAAATCTTGTGATCACAATATATGCATCCACTGATGTTGCGCTCTTAGATGTATATTTTATGATGTCATCCAAGTTCATACCTAAGCTTGCTAGAGTTCAATTCAAAAATTTTTGGGTAGGATATATTCTGATGTCTGTATCCAATGCTCCCCCTAAGGCCATGATCAACCAATTAGGTTGATTCTTCTTTTCTACCATCAAGAAAAGATCTAGTAGTGTCTACTGTCTCTCCTTGAACTAGTGTCTCACTGGTTTCCTTGATCTTCCAAATCTTACCACTACTATTATCTTCTCATTTCTTAAAACAATTGTCAAAATCATTCTTTAAATCTATAACACTTTTGTCGATTTCACTTTCATTCTTCTGTGAATCCATAGGAGGTGGTACTCTTCTGTGGTCTACTCCATTATACCTGCAAAAATTTTCTATATGTAATGGATTATTTCATTTGTAACATATATGAGGTCTTCTTTCATGATTTACTTGCAGCTTACATTACTTCACAATGTGTCCAAGATTTTGGCATTTGTAGCATGTAGGTTTCATTGTAGGTTCTCTTCTATTATCTTGTTTGTATCCAAGTTGATTAGGTTTCTTCCATTCTTCTTGCTTGTGCCCATATCCATTGCAATTAAAACAATAACCAAAAAAGGTTCTAAAAGGGGCATTACCTTTGTATTATCTCTTCCTATGTCCAAATTTGTTGCAACCAAAGCATCTACCTTTGAAGGGTCTAATCTTCTCTCTAGGTTCTTCAATAAAAATTTTCTTAGCATCAATCTTCTCATTAGATTTCTCTTCCTAATTCTTTGAAAATTCAGCTTCCTTGAAGCCAATACCAGTCATATCACCTTTGGGTTTCTGTCTGTCTCTTTGTTCATTGATCAAATCACTGCTGGTGTGAAGTTTCTCAATGTGTTTCTTTGCCTCAACAAATTCACCTTTTATGATCTGATTGTATTTCTCCGGTTCTAGATACTTGTTCTTGTAGTTGTTAGCCTCATTCTTCATTTTATCTAATGCACTTTTTAAAGATTCTTCAACTTTCTTCTTAGCATCCTTCTGTATCTATATTTATTTAGTCATATTCTCATTCTCAAGTTTTAGAGTTTCATTCTCTTCTTTCAGTTGCCTCACATGATTTGAATTGTCTTCATCTGAATCCTCTTTTATCTAAACCATAAGATCTTGTCTTTGACTTCTGGGAAGCTCAAGTTTTTCCTTGAGTTTCTTTATAAATTTATCAGCTCTTCGCATGTTGAATCTCTATTCTCCATTCTCTACTTTTGCTTTGTCAAGGTCTTCAAGTGCAACATCAAAGTTTTCTTGCAAACTGTCTGAATCCATTCTGATCTCCCTCAAACTATTAGAATTTTTCTCCAAGGGCCAAAAGCTTTGATATCAATTGTTAGGATTGGATAATACAGAGAGGGGGGGTGAATAAGTATTACTAAACTTAATTAATTTCTTCAACCATTCAAATATTAACCATAAACTTGCAGTAATAAAAAGAACATAAGAAAATGACACAAAACTCATAACACCATATTTTGTTGTCGAGGAAACCCTGGCCAAGGGAAAACCCCAGTGGGGATGAAACCCACAACCATGCACTAAAGTATAGTGTCCATGTTAGGAGACCTATCCCTATTAGGAGCTAAATATTACATAGTACATTTCCTTGTTAAAGGAATTACAACCCTGTTAAAGGTTCACAACACCCTGTTAGGGCCCAACTGGGCATACAGCTCTATAATAGAATTCTATTACAAAATGTTCTCAGTAATGAACAATAAAAAACATCTCTAATGCTTAGATGTTTCCTGTTTATAACTCATCAATGATCTCTATCATCCTTTGCTCTATAATTCGCATCTTCCACACAATATAATACACATTCATATTCACACCACTTTCACAAAAAGATCTTACATAAATATCTTTTTCTTTCACCAAGTCGGCTCTCAATGCAGATATTACATAGTCGGCTTCTAATACAAAATACATTTAAAAAAGTAAACATTAAATGCATAGTCAGTGCTCTTGCATAGTCAAAGTATAGGTTATCATCAACTATAATCCAACTTTGATTTCTAGGAGTCCATGTCATACTCCATTAATCATCGCTACTATCTAATTGCTTTGTATCGTTGTTCTGCTAATGTCCGTCTATCTTCAATTATTTCTAACTCATCGTAGACATTACCAAAACCAAATCGATCTGAGGTGGAGGTCACACATACCCCATACTATCTTCCTCTATGCTTGCATGTCATAACTCATCGATCTCAATCTTTGATATCCAAAATACTTCTATATCTCTTCTTCTATACTTAGTCAATTTTTGAATTAGCAAAACTTATCTTTATAGGAATCGATCTGTAACCCAGACGTGTTCCCATAAATGAAAACCAAAAAGTGAATCACATTACAAAAAATTGATCACTTGCCAACAGGATCATTTGAAGCATTTGTGTGTTTTATGACCTATAAGGGTAGTGCATAGACCATTCATCTTGCAACTTTGTTTCATCTTTTCCACCAATACCTCTACATCAATTGTGCACCCAAGAGACCATGAAGAAAATTTAATGCATCATTGACAAGCTCTACTATAACATCAAATGAAAACACCCCATTATAGTTTACATCTATAGATTTTGCAAGTTTGGGAGTGTATGCACACGACTAGAAGCAACATAGATTCTCTAGTTATTTTAATAATTATCTAGTTTTGGTTCTTCATGGAAGTGTCTAGGGTTCTTTATAATTGTGGTGTTTCCTGGAAACGTTTCCTAAATGCCTTGAACATTTCTAGGAAAGTTTTTGAATTTTGGGGTCATTCTAGGATTAACCATATGGAGGTTTGCATAAAGTTGAAAGAATATTTTAAAAAACTTTGTAAATGAAATCATTAATCATAATATATCAATTTATGATATTCGAGTAAAGATTTTTTTTAATTTCAGATTTTTCTCCAATTATGTTTCTAAAAGTTTTAGATTTTTATTTGGTACCTATAGAGAAGTTACAATTTGGTAAAGTTTTATTCATGTATCCTGAGGCTATATACATTCAAAAACGGAACCTATCCTATTGTTTTTTGGCTTGAAAATTTTACATTTAGAGTCACATTGGTAGCAAAGCAAACTCCATGGACCAACTTAGAGTACTGCACCTCTAATCCAATACTAACTATGGACCAAGGTTAACCAAATTATTCTGTCTGGTTAATTATGGCATTTTTTTCTCAACCTTTTTTCGTCTTAGATCATTGTTTTTTTCTATTATTTAAAATAAAAAATTACATATTCTCTAGTACAATTTACATAAAAGTTATGCAAGAATCATATTAGTGAAAAAATGGAAAGATAACAACACTTTTGGACAACAAAAAATTACTTTGAACATGTCAATAACCATTTTCTTGATCCAATTTTTTTTTCAGGGACTACCTTTGGTATTCAACCTAACTGGCATTTGTTTGTGTAGGTGTACTCTTTATGGCTCCACTTAAATTAGTTATCACTCCAGTGACTATACTTCAAGATCCTTCTTTAGAATCAAAGTATGGGAAGCTATTTGAAGGAGGAGATATTGATGATCATTTCCTTATAATTATCTATTTACTTGTGGAGCGTGCTTGTGAAGTTTCATTTTGGTCACCGTATCTTTAAGGGTCTATTCATTTTTCCTTTATGAACTCATAAGATGCTTGTTATGTATAATTTTATAATATGTATAATTTTATAATATATTTTCATCATGTGAGTTAAATTGCTTTTATTGGGACCTTAACATTGATTTTCACTAGGTTGTCTCTTTACGAAAAATCAAACTAAGAGGTGATAAAGGGAATTGAATGTTTTGAACACTTATCAAAAGATATCAAGCTGAAAAACATAAAATGAAAATTTAGGAGGTCCACAGAACTGAAATGCTCAGCGAGTAAAGATAAATCAAGTAATTGCATTAACCAATTACACCATAGAAATATTATGCCTACTAGTTAAAAATATCAATAGTGAAAATATAAGCAAAAGCATATTTATGAGAAAATGCATATTGTGGTGGATGGGTTGTTTATGTGAGGCAACTAACCTAGTCATAGAGTAAGGTGTGATGTTCTGGGGATTAAGTGATGCCTCACGTAGGGAAAAATAGCAAAATATATTTGTACTATGGCAATCTGCATGGGAGGGTCTGATTGTAGGTAGAGATGTATAAGTTTTTATCACTAATGACATATGACCTTTGAGTCATTGGCATTTTCATGAGAAGAAAGAAAGATATTAAATTAGTATTTACAAGTTATCAAAATAGCTAAATGGGACTCAGAAATACAACTAGTACCATGGGATGAAAAAGTTAGTGGATGCCTGAAAGAAATCTTAAAAACCCTCATTATGGATTAAAATTTTACTTCTAAAATCAGTGCATTCAAAGTAAAGTAAATGTTAGAATTCACAAACCCTAACCTTAAACAAAAAAAATTGATCTACCTTTTCTCAATCATTTTATTTCTCGAAGGTGTAAAAGCAAGCAAAAAAAAACTACTTTCCTGAAAAATAGAACCATTTTTTGTGAATTTATGAACTTTGTGAAAGATTTTGAGTAAATATTTTGAAGTACGAACTTTGAACTATGAAGATTTTACATTAAAAAATATCTAATAAATCATAAATTTGATACCGTGCGTATTCAAGGGCCAAAAAAACTAGTTTGAATCACAAATCTGGCTCTGAACTATAGAGAAAATATTTGGGGGTTTTCTATTAAAATGTTGAGCCTTACAGATAATCCTAATGTCGGGAGAAATCCTTGTCGTCTTAACATATCACTAGAGGATGAACATTCATTTGACTAGAAATGAGATGCCCATAAAATCTGCTTCTCCCATTGATCTCTGATTAGAAAATGAGGTTATGGATGATTCAAATCCTACGTCTTTACATCCTCCTCCGAAAAATTCACTTTCCCCCTAAAAATTCAATTCTGATCTATTAAAAAATGGTTTTTTTTTTTGTTTTATTTTTAAATTTTAGACAATTAATGTAATTTTAATTTAAGATAAATAAAATAATCATTTAAATGTTTAAGGAAAAAAAATTGTCTTAAAACTAGCTATTGTGCCTTAGTGTGCAATGGGTACGCCAAAAAGGTGTGGGAGGTTAATTAGAAAAATTGTTGTTCGATTAGTTGCGCACACTTGAGTAGTACATGAGGTCAAGTGTTATACTATTTAGAAAATTATTGTGCAACAAATTCTTAATGGTTGATAGTTTCATATCAACTACGGATCCTTTCAAACATGACACTTATGTACTACATTACAAGAATAAGTAAATATATGTTAATAAAACTTCTGTTGGTAAGTCAATATTTTCATGTGCATGTAAATTTCTAGTGTTACATATGTATTTTATATAAATATCAATGAACAAAAATATTGTTCTCCTTTCAAAATAGATATAAAAGATTAAAAATAATGATATTGAGTCATATTACTTTGTTCTAATAATTTGTCACTAAATCCTTCTAGAAAATGGTCACAAACAAAGCATAAAGGGTGAAACTATGCCTATTGAATGAATAGAATAGCGAGCAGAGCAGGAGTGGCTAGAGTTTCCATGGGTATGGAAGAAGCGAGAGAAGGTGACAATGAAGGAGGAGACAACGATGAGGCAGACAGAGAAAATGGTGGGGCAAAAACTGTCAGTTTTTTCTTTTTTTGGGGGAGGTCTCAGCAGCGAATGGTGCTAAGAGAAAGAGACAGCAGTTGTGGCTGCAATGCTAAGGATGGGGAGGCCGAAGGTGTGGTTGGTGTCGCCGGCGGTGGGGATGAGGTTTTCGGCTATCTTTTGGGCTGTGGGGTTTAGAGACTCCCAAATAACTCTGTTGTCGCTATGAGATCGATGGTTATGGTACTAGAAGGTTCTCTTCCTATACACTTGGTTGAGTGGGGAGCGGGTTATACTTGTGAAATGCCTTCTCATTGCCCTATGCTCCATTGTCTTTGTTTGTGTTTCCCTATTTGGGGTAGAAGGAACAGTCGGGGGGAGGAAGAGATTCCCTGGTGTAAAAAATGTGAAAAACTTGGAATGCGGTCTACCTATGTTGTGGTTGCAGAATGGTGGGACCCCATTTTGGTAGGTCATTTCTCTTCTTGTGTCATTGGGTCGACTTTAAATGAGGTTATTCATCCCCTATTTTTAGATGATTTTTCTTGCAGGGATGGCCTATTTTACTGCATTTTCCCTCTATGTTATACTCCTACTGAGGCAGAGTATATCCCTATAGAGGTGGGTGCTCATTATGTGGCCTCTTGGAGGTGGAGTCTCTCTTTATTTAAATTTTCTTCTTCCTTTCTTCCTATTGAGGTGGAAGATTCTATTGAGGTGAAGGCTCAACCTATTGAGGTGGTTTGTGGCTGCTGGGAGGAGGTTGATGGTGGTGGAGAGTGGTCTAGTCCTTCTTGCTACCACATGATGGCTAGATGGGAATGGTAGGGGGTTGGCCCTTTAGCTGTGCAGTTGGAGTGGGTTGTGATGAGGTTCATGTTTAGGGCTAGAGGTTTTCCTCTTGTGCTGAAGGGCATCAGATTTGATTCTAAAGATGAGGAAGAGGGAGTATTTTGGTTTCCTCTCATTTTTTCTTTTCAAAATTGTTTGCTGCTACTGGCTGGTAGGTGCAGGCAGGCAGATATTGATTGTTAGAGTAATCACATGTTGATTTAATTAGTTAAGTTGTTTTATTACTCTTTAGTGCTTAAGCTTTCTCTAGGTGCATTAATAATTAATTATTTTATTAATTATTAATGTGCAAACTAGATTTTTTCCTTTTTAGGGTTTTGTTCACCTTTTAAGGTTGACCTTTGTAATTATTGTTCAATTAACTTAGATTATAATTTTTCTCTCACATTTTGAGTAAATTTTGAGTCCATATTTTTCCTCTTTCTGCTTCTTTGCTGTAATAGGTTATTTGCATGCAGGTATTCTTGGCATTTTGTGGATTTGTATCTCTCAAATTCTACATGGTATCAGAGTCGTCCTGCTGCTGCTTGTTCTGGTGTTTTTTGAAGTAGTGATTCGAAGGAGAAAACCTCAGCTTTTTGGGGTTGTCATCAATATGGGGATAGAGTTATTTTTGGAGCACTTTGGACAAAAGCAACCTCATAGTTGAGTCAAGATGGCCCAAAACCCCCTATTTTTATATAAGGCATAACATATTTGGCCTACTATGCCTTTTGAGAAAACAAAATTTGGCCTCCGGGGCTGTTTGGGCATGTTTTTCAAGAAAAACATTCAAAAAAAATTAAAAAATAGCAAATTTTGTTATTTTCATAAAAAAATTTTCAAAAAAAAACAAAAAAAACAATGTTTCCAAATGTTTGTTTAAAAAATCTTTTTACAAACAAAGGAAAAGGTGGGTACCTTTTAAAAATTACCCTCATGTGCAGCAAGGTATGCATATGCAGGCAATGATTTCAGCGGCCGCAAGTCACAGATGGTGATTAAAATTGATGATCATGAAACCATCACACAAGTTTGACACTTCCAAAAAAAAGGCAGCCTTCAGTGTTTTGGCCATATCTTGAGCATACGGGGTCAAAATTTGAAAGTGCTATATACCGTTGGAAAGCTCTTTCTGAGCCGGTTCTCCTCACATGATTTTAGTATGAAAATTTGGCCATTTGAGTACCTTTTTCATCATCAAAGCTGTGGCTTTTGTTTCCCTCCTCACTGCACTAGGTTTTGATCTAAATGCAGTAAGGTCAGATCTCTCATTTTTTTTCATTTAAAATAGTTATCATGGGTTTTTCTAATCACCCTTCAGTTTTTATTTTGGAATGGGGTAATTATGAGTCATGGGCCAAGGGTATACTTACACATTGTAGGTGGCTTAAATTTTTACCTTATTTGTATGATTTCATACCTAAACCAACCACTTCAGAGGGAAAATTAGCATGGGATATTATTCAAGATCACATAGTAGGACTTATATTGTCTAGTGTTGATCATGACACTGTGTTGGCTATATCAGACATTCATTGTCCTCACCCACTTTGGAAATGTCTTTGGGAGATCTATGGAGACCTAATCTCTCTCCATTCCTAGAGAATCCTACTTTAGATTGTCTCATACCCATTTCTTGGAGAGAGAATACTGTAGAAATTGATAAATACAGCTTCGACTTCCAAGACCAGTCTGCATGCAAAATACCTGTTACAAAGAATGAATCCAAAGACAGAAAAAGTAGAAACCCTTCTGTGCTCAAAAGTGAGAGCTCAAAAATGTATTCAGAGAGTATGAAAAAACAATTACAAGCATTCAACCTTAAAGGTGAATGAAACTCTAAAAAAGGATAAAACTAACCTAAGAGAAAGCTTAAGTGAAAAATAGAGTATGACCAACTTAATAATTAATATCAACATGATATAATTAATAACTAAAGATAACTATGTACTCTAACAAATAAACCCTTTGATCATGATACTTTAGAGGGGATTGAGTATTTAGACACCCTTACATCTTCTGATGGATCATAGGCTTGTCTCACAGTTCCTCCTTTTCAGACTAAGACTTCATCAAAATCTCCCATTGTTCTTGATTTAGTGCAACAGGGCATCATTCACCTTCCAAACATAGCTACTTTGGACTATTATCTTGCAGACATATCCTTCTTGTTTGTTGAGTCTTATATTGCAGATTTGAAGGACATTCATCTGCTCTACCTTGGCAGTCAGGTTATCACTATTCACCCACCATTATTAGTGCATTCAGTGGTTGCATTTCAGGATTCTCCACATTAGTTTGGATTTGGCATCATTTATTTCATTTTAGACAGAGAGATTCTTCAGCATCCGATCATGGCACACATCTTGATTCATATTGGTTCTTCACTCTTCATAGGGTTTCTTCGACATCGTCCTTTGGATCTGTTTCTTCCCAAGGGGAGGAATATCATTTTCCACTTCAGGATCTCCTTTTGGATTCTACATCAGGCATCTACCATTGTGATAGGAGTTTCTTCATTCTAGGGGAAATTTGGTGTCTCATCCCTCTCTCATGGGGGGGATGGTTGTACTTATGGTCTTGAGGGAGTCTCTTGAGCCATTTCTTTTTAGCATTTTTCTATCTCTTTATGGAGAGGGGTTTTTCCCATTGGATTTTCTTCTTTGTCTTCAGTTTACAGAGATTTCCTTGTATTGGGTACCTAATCAGGCCTTGTTGACGGGACCCATTTCTTGCTTTTATAGTTGTGCTAGGTTAGCTTACCCCCTGTGCTTAGCTTAAGGGGGGTGTTAGAGTAATCACTTATTAATTAAATCATGTTGATTTAATTAGTTAAGTTGTTTTATTACTCTTTATTGCTTAAGATTTCTCTTAGGTGCATTAATAATTAATTCTTATATTAATTATTAATGCGCAACCTAGCTTTTTTCCTTTTTAGGGTTTCGTTCATCTTTTATGGCTGAACTTTGTAATTATTGTTCAATTAACTCAGATTATAATTTCTCTCTCACATTTTGTGTAACTTCTGAGTCCTACTTTTTCCACTTTCTTCTTCTCTCATGTAATAGGTTATTTGCATCCAGGTATTCTTGGCGTTCTGTGGATTTGTATCTCTCAAATTCTACTCTGGTAGTTTTCAAGGACCCATCCTGGTTGCTGGGAGTTTTTGGTTATGGTTAAAGGAAGGTTTTGGGGCAATGTTGCTCTTTGATGTTGTTGGTTCTGGGTTCCATGTCAAAACCTTGGTCTTTTGTTTGGGGAGTTTTTACACTAGTAAATTTAATGTGTAAGGCTTTGGCTTGTTTCATAGGCAACTAGGGTTTAAATGTCTTCTTTTTTAGTTGCTGGAAGATTGTTGTTTGTGGGCTACTAGTTTTAAAAGCATACTTTTTAGCAACATTCCTTCTTGGATGGGTTTCAGATTCCCACTAAAATCTGCTTGTATATGGTTTCAGGGCCCCTTCAAAACCTATTTTTACCATAATAAAAAACAAAGCATAAAGGGTAGATTGATGAAAATACTAAGGCTAAATGTTGATTGAGAGAAGTAGTATTCCTGAGTGTTTTAGAAGGTTGATGTGGTTCTTGTGAGGGGCTCATGATTGCCATTTTTGTTTGGGTGACTAATTAATTAGTCATTTATTTAGTCATTTGTATTTTTCCAACCTTTTGATTTTACCTGTAGAAGTTGATAAATCCAACTTCACAGCTTGCCAAGAACACCTGCATGCAAAATACCTGTTGCACAGATTAAAGCCAACAACAGAAAAAGAAGAAACCCTTCTATGCTCAAAAGGTGAGAGCTCAAAATGTATTCGAAGAGTATTAAAAAAACATTACAACGTTCAGCCTATAAAGGTGAACAAACCCTAAAACATAAATACTAGGTTGTGCATTATTAATTAAGAATTAATAACGCACCTAAGAGAAGCTAAAGAAACTAGAGTAATAATACTCTAACACCCCCCCTTAAGCTGAATGCAGGGAGAAAGCTGACCTAGAAAAACTATGAAAGCAAGAAATGGGTCCCGGCAACAAGGCCTGATCAGGTACCCAGTACAAGGAAATCTCTGTAAACCGGAGACAAAGGAGAAAACCCAGTGGGAA
>MU223690.1:75210-100492 GCA_018584345.1 Thuja plicata | reverse complement strand
CATATAGCTTAAATTCAATTTGCAAAATAGAATAGTTTCAATTTCTAGATTAACTTGCATTGAAATCATGTAGCATTGATGTTTAGTTTATCATTCATATTTCAATTTCTAGCATAATCTTTGCATTTGCATATCATTTATCATGATTAAAATCCTTCGTTCTTAGATGGTCCATAGTTGTGAGGCCCTCGTCCTGAGAGCAAATTTCAAAACTCCATCTAGATAGAAGGCAACAGGTCGAATCATGGAGACAGGCAGGCTGAATAACTCATGTTCAGTTTTGTTTGTTCTTGATGAAGAATGACTATGTTGAAGTGTGTGGTTGATTTAGAAGGCCAAAATTAACTCATACAGTACTTAGTGAAAAAGGACTATGTTGAAGTGTGTGGTTGATTTAGAAGGCCAAAATTAACTCATACAGTCACAACACTAGTCTCGGGAACAACGCAAAGGTTCAAGCGACCTGACTACACCGCATGATGCTCTCTGGAAAGAGGAGAGCTGAGCTCTGACAATGGAGATGGTGGACTAAAGTGAGAGAAGGTGTAGAGGCGGGTGGAATGATCAACTGTCCCTGTAGCAATAATGCCTCTTATCATACTATCCCTGATGAAGACTGAATCGGCCATGAACTCAACTATCTTCCCTGACCCACTGCGTTTAATCTGATAAATGGAGAGAAGGTTGGTAGAGAGAGATGGAACATAAAATACATCATTGAATGTGCCATCCTGAATGCTGACTAAACCTGTCCCGCAGACTGTCTGTATAATGTTATTCCCCATGAGAATATGAGGAATAGGAGAAGTCTCAAAAGAAGAGAACAAATCCTAAGAAGATGCCATATGGTGAGAAGCACCTGAATCTAGTATCCAAGGTACCTGTGAAGGGGATGCAACAGATGCCCGTAATGCATGACCCTGTCCAAAATCCTGTCCAGATGTCAAAGATGAGGCAGAAGACTGAAAAGCAGACCCCTATGAGGTGGAAGAGGATGGAGAGGAAATAGTGCTCTTCTGAAGGAGAGCTTGCAAATCTGAAATCTGTTTCTCATAGCCATTAAATCTCTTCTGAAAACACTAGGACTCATCATGGGACCCCTTCTGAAAATAAGAACAAGTGGGGTTCTGAGTCTTCTATTTCTCCTTCTTAGAAGAAGATGGTGGGCCAGTAGAGTGCTGAGAAGAGGAATCAGATATCTGCTTCGGCTTCAGCTTCTGTGAATCCTGAGATGACTTGGCAAGCAATGCCTGTGACTATGAACCTGTAAGAGAATCCATCTGACTGAGCTTGGACTGCTCACGAGTTAACCTGTCACAGAAGGTCTCAGAAGAGGGCATAACATGTCGAGTACCCAGTGCATCCATAGTGGAGTAGAAGGTAGAAGTTAAAATCTGATAAGGACCACGAAGCTTGGAGAGTATCAAGAAGATACACTCATCATCTGACTTCGTCTTTCCAGCAACCTGTAAAATAGATCAAAGAGACTTAAAATTCATCAAGAAGTCCACAATGCTAGTGAATGAGTTAGGTGCCAAGGAGGTGAACTCTGCATCTATCTGGAGAATTCTGAACTGATCCATGGTGCCAAACAAGGTGGAGAACTTGTCCCACATATCCCTGGGTGTAGTCAGACCATCCAGGTGGAACAACAACCCATCTGAAATGTTCATGGCAATGAGGCCCATTGCCTCATCCATCCTGTTCCTGTGCATAAGAGCCTCATAAGGCCTCTGAAGAACTGGCTGAACTGCATCCATGCAGGACCATAAACCTCGTGACATGAGGAGTCTGGTCATGTGTGGCTTCCATGTGTGGTAGTTGTGAGGTGTTAGTCGGGCCATAGAGGGGTCTGACATTGAAAGAAAAATAAGACGGAAGTAGAAGGGTCTTTCTGAATGAAATGACAGAAAGTAAAATGCACCCCCCACAATGTATAATCCTATCCCCTGTGCACCACAAATAAACAACTACTGAAAGCACAGAGAAAATGAGAGAAAAACTTGAACACCGGATGCAGAGAGGAGGGAAAATAAAGCCTCTACTTCAACGCTGAAAATAGGAACTCAAATGGCCAAATCAGCAAACAAAACCAGCATCATTGCGTCTATCTCAGAAACACCTTTCTGACAATATTTTGTTTTCCGAAAAAGGACGCCGTATGTCCAAGATATGGGCAAAAAACCAAGTGCCTCTCCAAAAGATAACTCTCTGGAAAAATACATAGACTGCATAAAATTTTACGGCCAAATGCACGTCGCCTGTTCGCTAGGTCAAAATTGACGGCCGTCACATATGCCAAAATTTTTTTTCCGACGGCCAGAAAATTGAAAATGGCCGGAAAAGTTAAAAAATGTGCCGGAAAAATTTTCTGGCAGCTGACGTCACAAGTGACGTCAGCACTCTACAGGTTCGTCGGGCCGGTGGCGGCTGGGCTGCGACACCGGAGGCGGAGGCGGCCGGGCGGGGAGCTGGCGGCGGGTGGGCCGGGCGCGGGCGGCGGCCGAGCGGGGAGGAGGCGGCGGCTGGCCCCGGCGGCGCAGCGGGTGGCGCGCTGCCTAGCGGGTGGCGCGCTGCCTAGCAGCTGCGCGCGAGCAGTGCGGTGGCAGCGCGCGCTGGCAGTGCCCGCCTGCGCTTGAAAAAAGCATTTTTTTTGAATTTTTTTCGAGAAATGGCCTCAATTTTTTAGCCGTATGGCCCTAGGAGGCCAAATTTTTTTTCTTGTGGTCACAGAGGCCAAAGTAGTCAAACTTTATATGTATTTCGACTCTCCTGGGCCTTCTAAACGTAATGGCGGCATCCGTTTTGGCTCAATATGCTCCAGAAGATCGTGCCTCCTTCAAAGTGACAAAAAAACCTCAGAAAAGCTGTGGCTGTCGTCTTCAAATCGAGGCTTCAAAAATCTTCAACCTAGGCAGCGACAAGGTGGCTCTGATACCATGTAGAAGTTGATAAATCCAACTTCACAGCTTGCCAAGAACACCTGCATGCAAAATACCTGTTGCACAGATTGAAGCCAACAACAGAAAAAGCATAAACCCTTCTATGCTCAAAAGGTGAGAGTTCAAAATGTATTCGAAGAGTATTAAAAAAACATTACAACGTTCAGCCTATAAAGGTGAAAAAACCCTAAAACATAAATACTAGGTTGCGCATTATTAATTAAGAATTAATAACGCACCTAAGAGAAGCTAAAGCAACTAGAGTAATAATACTCTAACATTACCAAATGATCAAATTAGTCATTTATACTTGTGAATTGCAAAAAAATAGTAGAATTTGATCAGTTTTAGTCACATGACTAAAATTTTTAGTCGTGTGACCAAAAGTTTTAGTCACATATTTTCCAAAATGTACTAGTGGAAGCTAAGATATATATATATATATATATAGAGAGAGAGAGAGAGAGAGAGAGATTTGTACAGAAAGGGAGAGGGAGAGGGAGATGAGATATTTATAGTATCAAATGTTGTATCAAGCGTATACATATTATATAATATCTAATATATATTATATATTGATACCACAAAGTATATCATATTATTATACATATAATTATTATTGAATATTATCAATGGAAAAATACATATCGTATATTTTATTAAGTATAATAGAGAGAAATTTAAGATAGTAGAGAGAAGAAGGATTGAAACAATGATCAATGAGCATAGCTCAACCACCAAAATACTATACAATTACAAAAAAAATGGGAGCACTGTAGTTACAAAAGGATGGGATCCAAGCTCAACCCTACAATATACAATTGTTCTCCATATATATTTTTAACCCCTTTGGAGGATAAAACTCGGTGAGGGGCGGAGAGCAAGAAGTAGCATCCAACTAACAAAACATGTTCCCTAAAAAGACTAGAGCATTGAAAAACCTATCCACAACCTAAAACAGGTAAAAAAACTTTAAAAAACTAAAGAATTATTAAATGTTGATCACCATAGACTGAGAAGAAAAACATATTATTTTTGGCCTTCTTGAGGATTTTTCTGCCATCTTGAGGTCATACATTGGCTACACTAAGCGACATGCAACTCTGATTATGAGCATGAGCATGACATATGTGAATCTTTTCTCTAGCATAACATAAAGTTGAGGATTTCCTCTTGATTGAGGTATTGGTTGGAATGCTCTCAAAATTAATGAGAAAAGATATTGCTCAAATCTTTCTCAAAATATTCTCCAATTTTGATGGGCCCAAGGAATCCCCAAATTCAAAAAGAGCCCACCATAGTATATCCTCATGTTGGACTCCCATGTCTATTTTAAAAGCATCATAAACAGGTGCAATTTTTTTGTTCATTTGGAGATATGTTCTAGAAAATAAACCATATATATTATATTATTGAACAATAAATTATTTATCAAAATAAATAGTTGACACAATAAATTAATTCTAACAAAGAATCTTACAAAACAAAAATAGATATATATTCCAAATGGATATCCATTTTTCTAAAAAAAAGTTCTACAACCTTGGCATGAGCACCATTGGATTGCTTTCAGATTTGGATTGGGGAAGACAACTTAGAAATTGAATTACAAAAACATGTTTAGAAGTTTTCCTTGGTTTCCTAAACTTTACCCTTGTGATTTAAGACTTTTTTCAATTCAAATTTGATGAAATGAAAAGGGTTTATTAAGGAAATTGTTAGCTTTCCACAAATCTAATATATTCTTTATTTTGAATTTAATATATATTTATTATTGATTTATTACATGCATTATGACTAAAGTTCTAATTGATATGTTGTTAGAAAAACATCTACGACATTCAAATATTTAAACTTTTTTTGCATAAAAAAGATGTAGCACATTTTTTTATCAGTAAAATTAGGTTTATTATAGAAATATTTAAATATTTCTTCAATAAAACTTCAAGATTATGCAACCATACTGACTAGTAATAGTCTCCTATAAAATCTTTAGCTCAAACAACCCTAACTACCTATTGCTACTAGTATAGTTTATACAAGTGAAAAATAATATGCCCCTTCATTAAAAAATCTAAGAATTAACATATACAGAAAATGATATTTAAAACTTGACATACGAACCATAAAACCACCATAACTAACTACTTTTTGACCTTGGATTTGAAGCCAACCACCTAATTTTTCTTGGAAATCCTTGTTTCCTTCTCTTTCTATCGCTTCTCCTCTTCCATTTGCATCAAAAAAATCCATCTTTTTTTCCACAATTCACATTTTTCTTTTAGTGTTGTTGCACTCCAAACAAGGAAGGGCTTGTATCTCTGCGTCATTCCTTCCACTACTCTCCAATAACCTTCCTTTTCCCTTAATCCCACTCTTGGCTCTACCATTGCTAATATCATAATCATCCCACTAGTCCACTCGGGCTTTAAACATGTTTTCATTACCCACAATGCCTCCTTTTTTCTAAGTTGAAGAGCCCATGTGAGCATTGCAGACAAAATATTTATGTTTGAACAAAAGCAATGATTTGTTTCCATGAACTCTTCTCTAAGAAACAAGTCTAAAATCTACCAAAACCGAGAGTCGCCTATCAAAAAAATTACTCTCAACCTCTTCAAACTTACTTTCCCTCAAAATATTTTCTACTGGTTGGCAGTTTGCAAAGATAAATTGGCCTCCATTCCTCTGATTTGTCAAGGTTCTGCAAACCTAACCACCTGGAGATTACAGACGCAGCCAAATGCAGCAAAGAAAAAAATGTTTTCCCTTAACAACCTATGGGCCATCATTCCTTATTCTAGACTCTTCCTCACGTATTACTAATGCACTACAATTACCTTCCACGTCAGCCTTGGAGGGTACAACATTAATGACAATTCTATCATTTCAGGACAAAGTCGCGTAATTACCTTTCTATTTGATAAATGCTTTACAAGGTTTCCAAATAATGATTAAAATATACCATCTCTCTAATGGCTCCAATATAGAGGGAATACTTGTAAATTTAAATTTTAAATTAGACATTCATGGCATAATCACCAAGGAATAGACAACACTAAATCTCATCTCAACCTTTATACACTGCCCCCCAAAAACATCATCTCCCTCTCAATTTTTCTGCAACTTCAATCCATGAATAAAAAATCTTCCCTTCAATACTAAAAAAATTCTCTAACACCTCTTCTTGCTTCTATCCTTCAATTAAACTCCTAATTCTACAAAGGATCGCAATAGTGCTTTAATCCTTCAAATATGTTTATTTAGCTACCATAATCCTGAATCCCCTTTTATTCTAGTATTGATGATGATTAAGGAATCCCCTTCCAAATGGAGTTTTGACACATTAAGTGTTATTGAAATTTTGATTGCTATGAAGGTTGCCTGAACCTTATCCTTGTTGTTTGCCTCGTCCATCAAGATTCTTTCTCCAATCATCAAGATGTTGTTTGTCTAATTGAGAACTACAAACCCAGCACCAGAAGACCCCATCAAAATTGATTTTTTTCATCCTTTATCAAGAGGAATATGTGTCACCTCTTCAACCTTTTGAGGAAGAGGATTAACTCTCATATTCTCACTAATAAGCCTGAATTTAATCAAAGGTCATCTAGATTAAATTTTTGTGTCTTCTTGACTGAAAGGAATTTTGGATATGTTCACTTGGCAGGTAGCATTACTTACAAGTTCTAAAATATCTCTCTCAAGTCAGACCAAAAATAACTTCACTTCTTCACTTTTATCCTGAAATATGTGCATGTTCCTTTCTTTTCATATTTCCCAAATGATAGTGGAGGTAAATATGTTAATACTAGATTATATAGACTTGTGTCTCGGTAGAAACCAGGTCTTGGCTAGTTCTCTCAAGGTAGAAGGAAGATGCCTTTTCCAATTTAGTAAACTCAACAAATTTCCAATACTTTTGAGAAAATTTGTAGTTGATTAGTAGGTGATACAAATTCTCCTCCTCCTTATTGCATAGAAAGCATTTGAAAGATCCCAAAAAATCAATCTTCTTTATTGTATCCCTAGTAAGAATCCTTCCTCTAAAGGCTAGTCATGCATAGGCACCCACTTTTGGGTTGAAAAGTTTATTCCTACACAAACTTACAGGCCAATATTCCATATGGGCTTCTCTCTCTAGAATCTTATTGGTGCAGGAGCACCCTAAGGTCTTTGATAGATCTTGTTAGTTATTTTGGCTTGTAGGTTGGTTTGGCCAACTATCCTTGAATAAGGACTATTTTATAAAGTCCCAAGTGTGTCTAAGGTGTGTTTAGTGTTAGTAGATGTTTAGAGTTTTTAAGTCTTAGAGTCAAGTTGCACCTAGGGGTCTATACCCTAGAAGTCAACCAAAAGGTCAAAGGGTTGACCAAAAACTCCAAAGTGGAGTTATTTTCAAGTTTTTAGTGTTTTCAAGTGTTTTGAGGTCATTTGGTAAATTTTGAAACGAAATTGGGCCATTAAAGTTGATAGAAGGTCATTTTGACAAAAGTTGTCAAAGTTGTCATGACAACTTTTGTAACTTTGCAAAGTTATCATGACAACATTTCCTAGATTTTAGGAATCGGCTTTTATGATGCCCAAATCCTGACATGAGGATCAGAACATGTGGGAATGGAGTATATAAGGTGACACAAACCCTAAAATGTCAGTTAGATTTCATTTTGTATGGATTGTTTGTTGTGAAGGAGCAATTAGAACTGTAATTTGGAGACAGAGCCATCATCCAGTACTTTAATGGATCAGATGGATTGAATTAATACATTGATAGTGTTCCTTATGTAGTTCCCTTAGCCTCTGGGGCATTTTTTGACTGATTGTTCATATTAGCTATCATTTTGTAAATTCTTTGTGTTTGGCTGGGTCTCTATCTAGTTTTAGACCAGTCACGTAGATATTGGTTTTAATTGAAGTTCCCATGGTCCAAAACCATATGGCCACTTGGAATCAAGTAATTCCTTGTATATACAATGTGTACATAGTGTGTGGAGTATGTGTGTGCAAGGAAGGAAGGAGAACATTCAGGCCCTAGGCGAGTACTGGATACTCTGGTTAGGGAAACTGAATAGTATAGTAGAAATGGTGATTGGTGTGTGCCAATAAATGGTGGAGGACTGTGGGGGCATGTAATACAGACATGCCTACGAAAGGAGGATTTCAGGGGAGCTCATTAGAATAGCTAAAGAAGTTAAAGAAACCAGACCACTATGCATGCCCTAGAAACCCTCAATTATAGGGCTTTGGTGAAAGTCCATTGTACGGACAAGGTGGGAATTCGAGACCTAGAGAATCTCTAAGGTTAGGAAAAATCCACAAGGAATATGTAATTAGATTCCAGGGGTGTTAAGGGTTTTTGGGAGAAAATCCAGCTTTTTAGTGTTTAGGAGGGCTAATAGGCCTAGAAAACTAGATTCTTGAATCCGATTGGAAATTGGTTGAAAGACCCTCAAGATTGAATCAAGAAGTGTTGACAAGGAATAGAAAGGAGTCAGGAACCAATCCAAAAGAGGATGAGTCATTTGGGAAAGTAGAAGGAAAAGACAAGCCATGAATTGAAGGCTTATGGAGAAGGAACTAGGAAGGGAAATTGAACTTGTTGGAGAGCTCCTAAGGTGTTAGAGGATCAATGTGGAATCCTTTAGTTAGGGTAGTGAAAGAGACCCTAAGAGAGACTAAGAGAAGGTCTAGGTGAGAGAAAGAAAGCTCTAGGAGTGGGAGCTCCCCATCAAATTGGTATCAGAGCCATTGAAAGGCTTGGGAGTTAAATTGGTGTATGTTAGAGAGGAGTGAATCTATAGGTGAAAGCATCATGGCGACCAATGCTGAATTGGCAAGAGACTTTTCTGAGCAGCAAGACAAGAATAGGCTTCTTGAAGAAGAAATGGAGGAAATGAAGTTAAAGATGGTAGAGGTTGTAGAGACAACCAACAAGATGAAGGATCAAATGAGTGAAGATAAAGACAAGGGAAACAAACTAGTAGATGAGGAGGTAGAACCAGAGCTTGGCCTTCCTCTACCTGAGGAACCATTCCTCAAAGAACTCAAAGCATTGAGTGGAAAGGCTCTGGAAGGCATTCCAGTGTTCTCTAGTAAGATGGATGCAGAGATGGTCATGGAGTGGATTGAAGGGATGGAAAACCACTTCAAATGTGATGGAATCACATAAGACTAGAAGGTGAAGATAGCCAAGTCTAGGATAAGAGGGCAAGCACTCAAATGGTGGAAGTTCTTGCAGGAAGAAAGAGGGAAAGAGGGAAAGAAGCCCATAGAAAATTGGAAATCAATGGTGGAAAAAGTGAAGGAGAATTACCTCTCGAAAGATTATGATATTTAGTTACACAAGAAAAGATAGAACCTTAGGCAAAAGGATCTAGATGTGCCATCATATACTTAAGAGTTTTAGAAACTTTGTCTTAGATCAATAATACAGTAGACAAGGATTATCAAAGTTTTCCGGTACCTTAATGGACTAAGGTGGAATATACAAGAAGAACTTAGTCTTTTTACCCTAAATTCCATTCATAGCTATTTCCAAATGGCTTTGAAAGTAGAAGAAAAACTTAGAAAGAGACAAGACTCTAACTCCAGAGGAAGAGGAAGGGGTAGAGACAATAGAGGTGGCCATAAAGGAGGCACAAGTGGAAGGGGAAATGACAATAGGAGTCAAGGTGACTCTATATATACAGAGCAAGGAGATAAATTAGGCAATAGGGGTGGATACAATAGAGGAAGAAGTTCTTATAACAGTGGAAGAGGAAGATCAGGGGGTTTTGGAAGAAGTTCACATTTTTCTTCCATGAAATGATATAATTGTGGTCAGATGGGACACCCTCTATACAAATGTCTAGCCAAAACCTCAGCTTCACAAGGAGAGAAAAAGATAGCATATGTCCATGAGGAATATTGCTCCAAGAAATCAGAGGTGAGTCTAGATTTAGAGAAGGGAGAACACCTCATGTTGAGAAGAATTTTGATAAAGACACCCACCAAAGATGAGCACAAGAAGAGAAGGGATCTCTTTAGAGTCAAGTGCAAATATTGGGGAAAGTGTGTAAGGTGATAATTGATTTAGGATCAACATATAATGTTATCTCTGAGGAGGTAGTGGAGAAGTTGAAACTCACAAAAATTCCACATGTGTGTCCTTATAAAGTCACATGGTTAAACAAGGGTCAGAACATCTTGGTAAATGAACAAGTGTGGGTAGAATTCACCATTGGTAAGTATCAAGACAAGATACTTTGTGATGTGTTTCCAATGGATGCTTTCCATCTATTTCTTGGTAGACCATGGAAGTATGATAGAGAAGCTATCCATAATGGGAAAAAGAACAAGTACTCCTTCAAGAAAAATGAGGTAACTTTTAAAATCTAGTCTTTGATAGAAGAAGACATAGTGGAGAAGATAGAATCCAGTACATTGTTGATGAGTGGGAAGGAATTCCTAAAGGATTTGAGGGAGGAAGAAGTTGGCTATGCAATCATGTTAAAGACAAAGGAAGAGGAGACTCATAAGAAAGAACCCATGCCAAAGGAAGTGTAACAACTATTAGAGTAGTTCAAAGACATAATATGTGAGGGTACACCAGCTACACTACCACCAAAGAGGGAGATAAGTCATCAGAAAGATTTCATACTAGGAGTATCTTTGTGATGACATGTAACTGATTAAATGTTTGATAATGTTAAGTTGAAGATAATGCAAGACATTAAATTAGTTAATGTTTTGTATTGTCATTGATGTCAACTTGATATCATCTATACGGTCATGTACATAATGCCAAAGAATTAGGAGAATCAATGGAACAAAGGTTATTCTTTCAGCAATGCATAAAAGTCAAGTATACACTAAGTGACATACAAACATTGATGGAGTGCACACCATTGGTAAAGGCAAAGAAGAAAAGTCACAGTGATACCTGACTAGCAGAAGACAGTGTTGCCCGAAGAAGAAAACCATAGGATGCCAGACGAGCTGAAAATAGAGTTGCCCGATGAGTAAAAATCCAATGATGCCCAACAGATGGAGAACCCAAATGTAACTAGAGTCACACCAATAGAACTAGCAGTTGTAACTGACGACTAACTGAAGAGTTGACTAATGGAATAGAGAGTTCAGAAAATGACAAAATATCTAGCTGGAAAGAGCTAAAGATAGACTTAACTAGTTGTTTTCTTTGTTTTATTTGACTAGAGTTAAGTAATTTATTTAGAGCTAATTTATACAGTTGGCATGAAGATAACTACGAGACAAATCAGGAGTTATGCTTTAAATCAAATTGGCTGGATTGTTTTTTACACCAAGAATTAAGAATCAAGAATCAAGAAATAGTGAATATCATGTCTATATAAGAGACAAGCTTAATTCATTTTCGTATCACATGAAAATGGGATTAAGGGGAGTGAATAGAAAGAGGATGCTAAAAAGAAACTGGTGAAGAACAACTTCATGTAGTACTGATCAATCAAGATAAAGGAGAGCTAAGGAATTCTGCAGACACCGACGGACAGTGAGTACAACATCATAGAGAAGAAAGTATGGAGCACAAAAGAATTGAATTGATACATTGATCAGAGAGTAATGTACTTAAATAGATCTAAAAATCTGCAATTCAAGTTGCATTAGAAATAGGTCATTTTGTTTTAGTTTAACCATTGAAGCATCAATCCTCTTAATAGAGTATGACTTAACAGTCTTCTATATATTGAGGTACATCCCAAGGAGTGCCAAAAAGGTTGATTCATGAAAGTAGCATTGAATATGCCCGATGCCTATTGACAGTCTAAGAGAGAGGCTGATTCAAGGATGGCAGCATTAGATGCCTGATACTAAGTGACAACCTATATGTATAAAATCCTCTAACAAGGTCACACCTAACAACGTGTTTGTAACCTTTAACAGGGTTGGCTCCTAACAGGGCTCACTTTAGAAGAGTGGAAATTTGGGGTATCGGTCCCAGTGGTTTTTTCCCTTAACAGGGTTTCCACGTTAAAATCCATGTGTTATATGTGTGTATGATATATTTCTTTACTATTTTATATCTTACATAATTAATTTTGGATTTATCAGTATACTCTGCATATTTACTGTATTTCTGTAAATAGATAATTGCTTATCGATAAACATTAAGAAGAAGGTTTAACAAAGCAATCTGACAAGTAGTAAGTTGATATAAGTTATTCAAGGCATTCATCTTGTAGGACAAACATAACTTGAGAAATAATTAGTGGTTATAAGAGCAGAAGGGTTGATTTAAGGATTAATTTGAGGCCACTAATTCACCCCCCCTCTCAGTTATTATTAACACTTTTCCAAACAAAGCTACATACAAGATGACTCCAGAGAAAAACAAAGAGATAGCCAGGCAAGTGCAATAATTGTTGGACCAAGGGCTGATTAAAAAGAGCATAAGTCCTTGTGCTGTCCCAGTGGTGTTGGCTCCTAAGAAGGGAGGTAAGTGGAGGATCTGTACTGATTCTAGGGCAATAAATAGTATAACTATTAGGTATAAATTTCTAATTCCTCGAATAAAAGATTTGATGGATTGTTTGGGGGGTGCTAAATTCTTTTCTAAAATTGATTTGAAGAGTGGGTACTATCAAATTAGAATGAAAGAGGGTGATGAGTGGAAGTCAGCCTTTAAAACTATAGAGGGGTTGTATGAGTGGTTAGTTATTCCCTTTGGGCTTACCAATGCGCCTAGTACCTTTATGAGGGTGATGAATGAAGTCTTGAAAGACTATATAGGATTGTTTGTAGTTGTCTATTTAGATGACATCCTCATTTTTAGTAAAACAAAGGAAGATCATATGAAACATTTGGAGTTATTTTTGAAAAGGTTGCAGGAGGAGAAACTCACCATCAAGCTTGAAAAGACTGATTTCCTGAAGGAAGAACTAGTCTGCCTAGGATTTGTAGTTTCCAAGGGTGACTTGAAAATGGATAAAGAGAAAGTAGAGGCCATATTGAACTTGCCTACTCCTAAAACAAGGACTGAAGTTAGGAGCTTCCATGGGTTAGGCCAATTCTATAGGAAGTTTATTAGGAAGTTCAGTGAAATTTGTGCTCTAGTCCTAGAGACCATAAAAGGAGGATTGAAAACAAAGTTTGTGTGGACCAAAGTAGCTAATGAGGGGTTTGAAAGGTTGAAGAGGGAAGTAGCTACTCATCCTGTATTGTTTTTTCCAAGTTTTGACAAACCCTTTATAGTAGAATGTGATGCCAGCAACATAGTAGTGGGGGATGTCCTAAGCCAAGAAGGCAGACCAGTGGCATTTTTCAGTGAAAGATTGAATGAGGCAAAGTCTAGGTACTCTTCCTATGACTTGGAGCTATATGCTCTTGTGCAAGCCTTAAAGAAATGGAGGCATTATCTATTACCTAAAGAGTTTTTTGTCTGTATAGATAACCAGGCATTGATTTATATAAATACTCAAGACAAGATTAGCTTGAGACACATCAAATGGATGGAGTTCCTACAGTCATACACTTTCACTATAAAGCATAAGAAGGGGGTGCAAAAAAAATTTGTAGATGCCCTTAGTAAAATATTGCTCACCATTCAGGAGATTCAATTGAAGAGTACAGGGGTTGAAGGTTTTAAGGACCTATATGAGGGAGATTCAGATTTCTCAGAGATTTATAAGGTGTGCAAAGATTTTGAGAACCATTTTCATAGTGAGTTTGCAAATTATACATTGAAGAATAGGTTGCTATTCAAATGCAAGCAACCATGTGTTCCAAAAGGCTCTATGAGAGAGAATCTCATATAGGAGAAGCATAATGGGAGTCTAAGTAGACACTTTAAAATGAATAAGACACTAGACTTAGTGGAAAGATTCTATTGGTGACCCAAAATGCAGAGGGATATAAGGAGATATGTGGAGTGGTGTGGGGTGTATCAAAAGGCAAAAGGGACTTCATCAAATGCATTCTTATATCAGCCATTTCCCATCCCAAGTAGACCATGGGATTGCACCAGTATGGATTTTGTTGTGGGACTACCTAGGACACCTATTGGTTTAAACAGTGTGTTTGTGGTAGTAGACAGATTTAGAAAGATGAGCCATTTTGTTCCATGCAAAACAACACATGATGCCATCCATACTGCACACTTTTTCTTCAAAGAGATAGTATGGATACATGGATTTCCAACAAGCATAGTTGGAGACATGGATGTGAAGTTTATGGGTCATTTCTGGAAGACACTTTGGAGGAGATTAGGAACCAACTTGTCACGTAGCTCAACTTATCATCCTCAAATGGATGGTTAGACAAAGGTGATCAACATGGTACTTGGAAATTTGTTGAGATGTTTGACCAAAGAATATGGACAAAGTTGGGGGCAAGTGATACCTTAGGCAGAATTTGCCTACAATGATAGCACAAATTGAACCACAGGTAAAAGCCCATTTGAGATTGTTTATGTGTTACATCCTAGGGGTGTACTTGAGTTGAGAGACTTACAAGGTTATGAAGGAATTAGTGGTCACGCTGATGATTTCTATTAGTCAATGAGAGAGGTACATGAATAGGTTAGGAGGACATTGATGGAAGCCAATTAGAAGTTGAAGGCTAAGAGAGATGAGGGGAGAAGAGATCTGCAATTTGAAGTGGGTGATTTAGTAATGGTGTTCTTGAATAAGGCAAGATTACAAAAGGGGATACCTAGTAAGTTGTAGATGAAAATAATTGATCCTTGCAAGGTGTTGGCCAAGTATGGACCCAATGCCTATAAGGTGGAGTTTCTCAAGGAGATGTCAATTTCTCCAATCTTCAATGTGAAGGACTTGATAAAATACAAAGGGTCAGAGTTGAATGAAGTACAGTACAGTACTGAAGTGGATAAGGATGTGGGAGAGTTCAAGACACTAGAATAGATCAAGCCACAACTTGAAAAGATATTGGATTCAAGGGTGAAGAAGGAGACCACAAACAAATTTTATATGGAACATCTAGTGAAGTGGAGGTAGAAACCAGAGTCAGAAGCCACTTGGATAGCTGAGAGTGACTTCAAAAATCATGGAATCAGTGAGGAGTTCCTAACACCACATGTGTCTTAACTTGTTTGTTGTAGGGGGAGGATGGTGCAGGAGCACCCTAAGGTCTTTGATAGATCGTGTTAGTCATTGTGGATTGTAGGTTGGTTTGGCCAACCATCCTTGAATAAGGAATATGTTATAAAGTCCCAAGTGTGTTTAATGTGTGTTTAGTGTTAGTAGATGTTTAGGTTTGCAAGTCTTAGAGTCAAGTTGCACTTAGGGGTCTATACCCTAGAAGTCAACCAAAAGGTCAAAGGGTTGACCAAAAAATCCAAAGTGGAGTGATTTTCAAATTTTTAGTGTTTTCAAGTGTTTTGAGGTCATTTGGTAAGTTTTGAAACCAAATTGGGCCATTAAAGTTGATAGAAGGTCATTTTGACAAAAGTTGTCAAAGTTGTCATGATAAGTTTTGTAACTTTGCAAAGTTATCATGACAACATTTCCTAGATTTTAGGAATCAGCTTTTATGATGCCCAAATCCTGACATGAGGATCAAAAAATGTGGGAGTGGAGTATATAAGTTGATACAAACCCTAAAATGTCAGTTAGATTTCATTTTGTATGGACTATTTGTTGTGAAGGAGCAATTGGCACTGTAATTTACAGACAGAGCCATCATCCATTACTTTAATGGATTAGATGGATTGAATTAATGCATTGATAGTGTTCCTTATGTAGTTCCCTTAGCCACTATGGAATTTTTTTGGTTGGTTGTTCATATTAGCTATCATTTTGTAAATTCTTTGTGTTTGGCTGGGTCTCTGTCCAGTTTTAGACCAATCATGTAGATATTGGTTTTACTTGAAGTTCCCATGGTCCAAAACCCTATGGAAACTTAGAATCAAGTAATGCATTTTATATAAAATGTGTGCATAGTATGTGGAGTGTGTGTGTTTAGGGAAGGAAGGAGAACATTTAGGCCCTAGGCGAGTACTGGTTACTCTAGTTAGGGAAACTGAACAGTACAGTAGCAATGGTGATTGCTTGGTGATTGGTGTGTGCCAATAAATGGTGGAGGAGTGTGGGGGAATGTAATATAGACATGCTTATGAAAAGAGGATTTCAGGGGAGCTCATTAGAACAGCTAAAGAAGTTAAAGAAACTAGACCAGTATGCATGCCCTAGAAACCCTCAATTATAGGGGTTTGGTGAAAGTCCACTGTATAGACAAGGTGGGAATTTGAGACCTAAAAAATATCTAAGGTTAGGAAAAACCCACAACGAATATGTAATTATATTCTAGGGGTGTTAAGGTTTTTTGGGATAAATTCCAACTTTTCAGTGTTTAGGAGGGCTAATAGGCCTAAAAAGGCTACAAGGCCTAGACAACTAGATTCTTGAACCCGATTGGAAATTGGTTGAAATTACCTCAAGATTGGATCAAGAAGTGTTGACAGGGACTAGAAAGGAGTCATGAACCAATCCACAAGAGGATGAGTTAGTTGGGAAAGTAGAAGGCCAAGACAGGCCATGAATTGAAGGCTTATGGAGAAGGAACTAGGAAAGGAAATTCAACTTGTTGGAGAGCTCCTAAGGTGTTAGAGGATCAGTGTGGAATCCTTTAGTTAGGGTAGTGAAATAGACCCTAAGATAGACTAAGAGAAGTTATAGGTGAGAGAAATAAATCTCTAGGAGTGGGAGCTCCCCATCACTTATAGCCTAGTTTCACTGAGTATTCACCTCTAATTGAGCCACATTAAAAATATCATCTTTTAATCTCCAAAGAGTTGATGGTATGTTTCTAAAAATTTCCTTCAGGGTTTGAGTACTTAACTTCATCCATCCAAATCTCTACCACTTCTTTCCAACACCAATTACCCCCCATACTATTGTCTTTAAAATTCACATAGTCACTTACCTTTGCACCTAATGTATTCTTTGTGAATTCCTTAATTCTATTTTGATTTAATTATTTAGTAAAAAATTCCTTACCATCCCATGAATTAGTCCAAAAATTAGCCCTTTTACCATCCCTCAATTTTTAAGATATATGCTTTGTAAGAACCAATTTGCAACTAACAATGAAGTTCCATAAAGAGGAACGACAAGGAGGATTTTGGATCATCAATATTTTGAGTCTTTCACTACTATCTAGGTACTTTTCTCTAAGGATTCTCACTCATTTCTGGTCTACAAATTTATACATGTACCAAACTAACTTTGCACCCATTGCCACATTGAGAATTTTCCAATTCCACAAACTAATTCCTCTTGACTCTTTTGACTTGCATATATTATCCCAAGCCAAAAGTGGAACTTAATATTTATCTTGGCTGTCATTCCAAAAATATTTCCTCATCCTCTATTCTAATAATCAAATCACTTTCACTAATATTTTTAGACACATCATTGAGAATAATGGCATTGCCGAGATGATAGTTTTTAACATTAATATCCTTCTCGCTAGAGTTCACCATTTACTTTTACAACCTTCTAGTTTACCTATACACCCATCTATTATCCCATTCCAAAGAGTGGATTTACATACCCCTAAAAAGAAAGGGATTCCCAAAAATTTACCTGGTAAATTTTGTGGCCGCAAATTGAAGAACCTCAAGATTTCTCTCAGAGTATCCTGACTTGTGTTAAAGAAGAAAAGCTCAGATTTCCTCTAGTTAATATTCTCTCTTAAAACCTTATTATACTTATCCAAAACTCTCCCCATCACTCTCACCTCCCTCAAGGATGGCTCCCCTATCAAAGGAATATCATATACAAATTGAAGATGATTAAATGGATCCACTCCTCTAGCAACTAAGATTCCCTTCCACTGACCTTGATCTTGGCGCTTAGAAATCAATCTTCCCAACACTTCTTCCAGCAAGATGAAAAGAAATAGAGAACTTGGATCTCCCTGCATTAGACCACATGATATAGAAAACAATCCAAGAGCTACCATTTACCAAGATAGATACATGATATTATCCTTGCATTCCTTTAATCCACATTATCCACCGATGACTAAAACCAAATTCCTCCAAAACTTTGTACAAAAAACCTTTGTCCACCTGATCATATGCTTTCTTAATATCTAATTTCACAAACATCTTCCTCTAATTTATCCATTTGATTGAATGTATTACATCACATACTATAATAATTCCTTCCACTATGGATCTATTTGATGACATATAACTGATTGAATGTTTGAAGATGTTAAGATGATCACCGAAATGCATAAATATAATGCAAGACATTAAAATAGTTAATGGATTGTATTTTCATTGATGTCAACTTGATATAATCTGAGTGGTTATATTCTAAGTGTTAAAGACTTCAGAGAATCAGAGAAATAAAGATTATGATTTCAAGTAATGCATAAAAGATCAGCATTCACTAAGTGACTACAAACACCGACGGTTAGTGGAACTTGATAGACAGAGAAACTCGAGAGAAAAGTCACAGTGATGTGTGAGAAAGAAAACAAACAAGAATTATCGATGAGAAGAATCACAAGCATAATCGACGGCCAAAATTACAGTGTTACCCGACAGATAGACAACCCGACAGACAAACAACACCAACGGAGAAGCCTGAGGAGAACTGAAGTGTTGACCGAAGCTAACAAGAGTTAAAACACCGAAAGGATTGAAGTTTAGAAATGGAAAAATACTTAGTTTTAAGAGCTAAAGATAGACTTAACTAGTTATTAACATTGTTCTCATTGACAAGTTAAAGCTTTAGATAAGTAGAAGATTTAAAGCTATTTTATCCAGTTGTCAAAGAGTTTTCTACGAGATAAAACATGAGTTATGCTTTAAATCAAGATTGGATAATATTGTGGATCATGCCAAGAACAAGAAAGTCAAGAACCTAGAAATGGTGATATCATGTCTATAAAGAGACAATATAATTCATTATGAATAAGGGTAGTGAATAGAAAAGAGGATGCTAGAGAGAAACTGATGAAGAACAATTTCATACAGTCTTGATCAATCAAGCTAAGGAAAGAGCTAAAGATTTCTATAGGCACCAAACAATAGAGCACAACATCACTAAGAAGAAACAAGTAGACCAAAGGTATTGAAAAGATGCATTGATTAGAAAGGTAAAATGAGCTTACAATAGATCTAAAAATCAACAAGTCTAAGTTATATGTATGAAAAGATCATTTACTATTTCAATTTAACCATTGGATCATAAAGTCTCTTAACCAAGAAGGATTTAAAGATCCTTTCTAATTGAGATACATCCCAAGGAGTATCAAAAATTGATCATGAAGATAGTATGAGATGCCAGATACCATTTGAAAAACTACACTGGGTTTGGTCATAGAAGGTAGCATAGAGATGCCATCTATCAAGTGAAAAATTATTCTATTTAAATCCTCTAACAAGTTCACACCTAACAGTGTGTTTGTAACATTTAATAGGGTTGTCTCTTCACCGAGCTCACTTTAGAAGAGTGAAAATTTTGGGTTACTGGTCCCAAGTGGTTTTTTCCTTAACAAGGTTTCCACGTTAAAAATCCACGTGTCAATGTGTTTATGAGTTATTACTTTAGTGTTTTGCATTACCCATAACTAATCTGGATTGATCAATATATTCTAAGTAATTTACTATTTTTTGGCAAATGAAAGACTAAAATCAGTAAACTAAAAGAATAAGGTTTAAAAGAGAATTATGAGCAGTGGTTATTTGATAAGTTTATTTGAAGGCATCTAGCTTATAAGACTAAAGATAACTAGAGGCTTAATATTGTGGTACTAAGTTTTTGGGTTGATTTATTGGAATATTTTTTAGGCCACTGATTCACCCCCCCTCTTAGTTATTCTAACAATTGGTATCAGAGCTTGTGTGCTTAGAAAGGGAGTTTAATAGCTCGAGAAAAATATCACAAGATGAACAAATGAGATGTGCTCAAGTTGAACAAAGACAACTTTGCATCATGTCAAAGCAGATTAAGACTCCACCTATCAGGTATTGGAAATTATATTGTTCAATACTTAGATACTAAATATGTGTTTCCTATAGGACCTCACACACTTGAGAAATTAAGAGAAAAGCATGATCATAATTGCATGATGATAGAGCTTGCTTCCTCACTCTTCGATGCTGAGTTTGAAGATGTCAAAACTTGCACCTCTGCAAAGAAAATGTGGGATAAATTGAAGTTGGTACATGGAGGAGATGATAATGTACTAAGAGCTAAGACAGAAAGCCTAAGAGGGAGGTTTGATGACCTAAGGATGAAAGAAGGAGAAAATATCACTCAGTATAGCTGCAGAATAAAAGAGGTAGTCAATGATATCCGAGGATTTGGAGGTGTACTTGAAGAAGAGACAGTGGTAAGTATAATCCTAAGAACCTTACTACCTGTATATGCTATTAGAGTATCTGCTATACAAGAAATGAGAGTAGTTGCAAACAATACTATTACTCTAGATAGTCTAATTGGTAGACTAATTTCATTTGAGATGAATAACTTTGATAATAGTGTCTTACCATCTATAGAACCTTCATTCAAATCTTCTTTGAAAATAAGTAAATCAAGTCATAAACACACTATAAGGAATGATAGTGAAAGTGATAGTGATGATCAAGATCTTGATGAGATTGAAGCACTAATGGCAAGAAGATTGCAGAGAGGCAAAGGTAGATACAAAGGTAAATTACCACTTGTATGTTTTAATTGTAAAGAGGTTGGACACATTGCAGAAAGATGTCCCAATAGAAGAAAATATGACAGATCATATGAGAAGAAGTTTGATAGAGGTGATAACAGAGATTACCAAAGAAACCGACAATCTAACAGAAGAGGTATCCGAGACAACAAGGAAAAGGAAATAAATTTACCTGGCTGAGAATGGAGCTAATGATACTGACACCAAATCTGAAGAAGACATTGAGATGGTATTTGTAGCCATGAAGGATGATTCAGACGAAGAAGAAGAAAGGTATGTAGAGACTGCACTCATATCTAAAGTTATTAAAAATGATGTCTGAATCATAGATAGTGGCTACACTCACCACATGACCGGTGATAAACAAAAGTTTGAAACTTTTGAATACTATAATGGTGGTTTAGTAAGAATGGGTAATGACACACCTTGTCCATTTGAAGGTAAAAGAACCATAATCTTGAATAACCTGATCAAATGTGAAAATGATTACTGGGTAAAAGGACTTAATTATAATTTGTTAAGTGTTTCACAGCTATATAATATTGGTCACCAAGTAGCATTTGAAAATAAGAAGCCAAAGATCTTCAATCAATCAGGAAGGTTGATTGGAACTGGTGAACAAACAAAAGGTAATGGCTAGAAATGAAGACATATGGTTGTGTCATAAGAGACTATGCCATGTGAATTTTGACAACATGATAAAAATAAGCAATAAAAGGAAATTAAGAGGCTTACCAAGAATGTCTAAGCTTGAGCGTATCATGTGCAAGAATTTTTAAAAAGGTAAGATGACAAAGTCTAGTTTCAAGAGTAAAGTGCATACATTTGATGCAATTCTATAATTAGTCCATACTGATCTGTGTGGATCCATGAGGACAAAGAGTTACTATGGAGATAGGTATTTCATTCTCTTTGTAGATGATTATTCTCTAGAATGATGACAGTTATTTTCTTAAAAGATAAATCAGATGCATTCAAGATGTTTAAATGGTATAAGGCTATGGTAGAAAAAAAAGTGGTAAGGAATTAAAATGATTAAGGTCAGATAGAGGAGGGGAATTTATTTAAGATGAGTTCATTAACTATTGCTATGAGAATGAAATTAAAAGATAGGTTTTTGCACCAAGAACACCACATCAAAATGGAATTGCTGACAGAAGAAACAGATCCATTGTTGATTGTGCAAGAACATTGATGATTGAGAAAAGCATAACTCAAACTTTGTGGAGGGAAGTTGTCAGTACTACTATCTACACATTGAACATAGTACAATTGAAGGACACAAAGAAGACACCCTATGAGCTATGGTATGGTCACACACCCAATGTAAGTTACTTCAAAATTTTTGGCAGTCAATGTTATATTTTGAAGGATGATAGAAATGGAAAGCTTGAATCCAAAAGTGAAGAAGGTATATTTCTAGGGTATTCAACCAAAAGCAAGGCTTATAAATGTCTTAAGAAGTCATCTAACAAGATCATTGAAAGTGAAAATGAGAAAATAGATGAATTTGCAGAAAAGAATGATAAGGAAAGCATAAAAGAGCTAGAGGAATACAACAAGTTTGTTTACACCGAAGAACCTGACACTCTACCTGAGAAATAGTGTATCACTCGAGAGAAACATAACATTGCACCCGAGCATCAGGCTATAATTACCGAAAATAGAAAAATCCTCAAGATGATGTTCCGAGAAATGAAGATCAGAATGAAGGTCAAAATTATGATCAAAATGATGAACACAGAGCTAAACCAAAACTTTTCAAGTGTGTCAGAAGAAATCATCCACATAATCAGATCATAGGAGACAAGAAAATTGGAATGAGAACTAGAAGTAAGTCACTAAACACTAGATGTTTAAGTTGTGATTTTGAGCCTAAATTTGTTATTATTGCACTTGAAAATGAAGAATGGGTAAGTGCTATGAATGAAGAAATAGATGAGATTGAGAAGAACAATACATGGACACTAGTACCGAGACCAGATGACAAGAATGTCATTGGTACCAAATGGATATTTAGAAACAAGCTGAATGAGAATGGAGAAGTCACTAAAAATAAAACAATATTAGTATGAAAGGGGTATGCACAAGAAGAAGGTATTGAATATGGTGAAACCTTTGCACCCGCTGCTAGACTAGAAGGAGTTAGAATCTTACTTTCTTATGCTGCATTCAAAGGATTCAAGGTATACCATAAGGACTTCAAATCTGCATTCCTAAATGGAATTCTGGAAGAAGAGGTATACATTGAACAACTCGAAGGGTTTGTGTATCCAGAAAAGATAAACATGGTATGTAGACTACATAAAGCCTTGTATAGATTGAAACAACCACCTAGAGCCTTGTATGAAAGACTTCACTCCTATCTCATTAGCAATGAATTTGTAAGAACAAGTGAAAATAGAAATCTTTACTTAAAAGAAGATACCAATGGTAATATTATGATTGCTGAAATATTTGTTGATGATATCATTTTAGGGGGAAATGAAATGTTATGTAAATCCTTTTCTAATGAAATGAGAAAAGAGTTTGAAATTTCTATGTTTGGGGAGATCAAATTCTTTCTTGGTCTACAGATTCTTCAACAAGATGCAAGAATATATATCACTAATGTATGTTGTTCATACTAGACCAGATATAGCACATGCAGTTGGAATAGTTGCAAGATTCTTTGCTAATCCCAAAGAATCACATATGAATGCTTTCAAGAGAATTTTGAGATATCTAAAGAACATCGAGGATTATGGCTTATGGTATAAAAGAAAAGGAAAATTTAGGCTACAAGTCTATACATATGCTGATTGGGCTGGAAACATAGATGACTGAAAGAGTATTCTCCATGGGTGATAGACTTGTCACATAGATCAACCATAAGAAAGGATGCATCTCACAGTCCACTGTAGAAGTATAATATGTGGCTACTACTACAAATTGCTCAAATATTACATGGATCAAACAGTTACTGGAAGGTATGAATATGAAGATTCATGAACCATTGATTATCTATTGTGATAATACCAGTGCAATAAACATATCAAAGAATCCAGTCATGCATGCTAAGACTAAGCTGATGACATGTAACTGATTAAATATTTGATAATGTTAAGTTGAAGAGAATGCAAGACATTAAATCAGTTAATGGTTTGTATTGTCATTGATGTCAACTTGATATCATCTGTACGGTCATGTATATAATGCCAAAGAATTCAAAGAATCAATGGAACAAATATTATGCTTTCAACAATGCATAGTATTCACTAAGTGACAAATAACACTAACAGAGTGCACACCATTGGTAAAGGCAAAGAACCAAAGTCACAGTGATACCCGATGAGAAGAAGACAGTGTTGCCCGATGTAGCAAAATTACAGGATGCCTGATGAGCTAAAAACAGAGTTGCCCAATAAGTAAAATCCAATGATGCCCAACGAATGGAGATCCTGAAGATGACTGGAGTCACACCAACAAAACTGGCAGTTGTCATCGATGACTAACTGTAGAGCTGACTGACACAACAGAGAGTTTAGAAAATGACAAAATATCTAGCTGGCAAGAGATAAAGATAGATTTAACTGGTTGTTTTCAGTGTTTTATTTGACTAGATTCAAGTGATTGATTTAAAGAAGAATTGTATAGTTGGCAAGAAGATAACTACGAGATAAATCAGGAGTTAAGCTTTAAATCAGATTGGCTGGATTGTTTTTCACGCCAAGAATCAAGAATCAAGAAATGATAAATATCATGTCTATATAAGAGACAATTTTAAATTCATTTCTGCATCATCATGAAAAGGGGGAGTGAATAGAAAGAGGATGCTAAAGAGAAACTGATGAAGGATAACTTCATATAGTCCTAATCAATCATTTGCTGATGAAATGAGAAAAGAATTCGAGATGTCTATGTTTGGAGAGATCAAGTTCTTTCTTGGTCTATAGATCATTCAACAAAGTGAAGGTATTTTCATTACACAGTCCAAATACATCAAAGAGGTCCTGAAAATATTCAAGATGGAAGATTCCAAACCAGTTGGAACACCAATGGCTACTAGATGTAAGTTAAAAAAGGAAGACAAGACAACAGAGGTAAATCAGACTTTGTACAGATCAATGATTGGAAAACTCATGTATGTTGTACACACTAGACCAAATATTGCACATGTAGTAGGAATTGTTGCTAGATTTTTTGCTAACCCTAGGGAAACACATATGACTGCTGTGAAAAGAATCCTAAGATATCTGAAGAATACTGAGGAATTTGGCTTATGGTATAGAAGAGAAGGCAAATTTGAACTAAAAGTGTTTACCGATGCTGATTGGGCTGGAAATCTTGATGACCAGAAGAGCACAACTGGATGAGAATTCTTTATGGGTGATAGAATTTTCACATGGATAAGCAAGAAGAAAGGATGTGTCTCTCAGTCTACCGCAGAAATAGAATATGTTGCTGCTGTTGCAAACTACTCAAATATTGCATTGATCAAACAGTTGTTGGAAGGTATGCATATGAAGATCTTAGAACCAATGATTATCTATTGTGATAACACCAGTGCAATAAACATTTCCAAGAATCCAGTCATGCATTTCAAGACTAAACACATTGCAATCAAGTATCATTATTTAAGAGAACAAGTTCAAGAAAAAGAAGTGATACTTGAGTATGTGCAATCAAAAGAA
>MU223690.1:45391-75047 GCA_018584345.1 Thuja plicata | reverse complement strand
TACATCAGCCTATATATTATCAGAATATCATTCATGTTGATGCAAGCAAAAAGATGAACTTCAAAGCTACATCTATATACAGAAAGGTATATATCAGAACCGAGCACCAGAGCATATTGTTGTATTGATGATGGATAAGAGAAATTCAAGGAATATATTATGGATGGAGAGAAAAATATCACTTGACATTAATGTCAGATATCTATGAGATATTTGTTTGGCATTTTTGTCAAAGGGAGAGAAAGTTTCCATATTATCATAGTCTTTAGAAAAAGAAGAAAGATTATCCATTATCAGATTACTCCAACAGGGAGAGATCATATCCATAGGGAGAGTTGCTAACAAAAGATAGAGACATCAAAGAAGAAAAATAGTCAAAAGAGAGATATTGACACAAGGGAAGGACACAACACATCATAACAAGAAACACAAAGAGCTACAAGAATCAAATCTAAGCTAACACAGAGCTTACCAACGGTCAGACATTTTTATCGGTTATCAAAACAAACTATTTGGTAGTTTGATGAATCTCAACAATTGTATTTCATATTGTATTAGAACTAGTATAGTGTGATAATATTGAATGTTGCCATCAATGCCAAAGGGAGAGATTGATGACATGTAACTGATTAAATTTTTTATAATGTTAAGTTGAAGATAATGCAAGACATTAAATCAGTTAATGGTTTGTATTGTCATTGATGTCAACTTGATATGATCTATATGGTCATGTATATAATGCCAAAGACTTTAGAGAATCAATGGAACAAATATTATGCTTTCAACAATGCATAAAATTCAAGTATTCACTAAGTGACAGATAACACCGACGGAGTGCACACCATCGGTAAAGGCAAAGAACCAAAGTCATGGTGATACCTGACGAGCAAAAGATAGTGTTGCCCAATGAAGCAAAATTACAGGATTCTTGACAAGCTAAAAACAAAGTTTCCCGATGAGTAAAATCCAATGATGCCCGATAGATAGAGATCTCAAATCTGACTGGAGTCACACCATGGAACTGGTAGTTGTCACCGACGACTAACTATAGAGTTGACCAACAGAACAGAGAGTTCAAAAAATGACAACATATCTAGCTTGCAAGAGCTAAAGATAGATTTAACTGGTTGTTTTCATTGTTTTATTCCACCAGAGTCAAGTGATTGATTTAAAGAAGATTTATATAGTTGGCAAGAAGATAACTATGAGATAAATTAGGAGTTAAGCTTTAAATCAGATTGGCTAGATTTTTTTTCACGCCAAGAATCAAGAATCAAGAAACGGTGAATATCATGTCTATATAAGAGACAAGTTTAAATTCATTTCTGCATCATCACGAAAAGGGGGAGTGAATAGAAAGAGGATGCTAAAGAGAAACTGATGAAGGATAACTTCATACAGTCCTGATTAATCAAGTTGAAGGAGAGCTAAGGAATTCTACAGACACTGAGGAACAGTGAAGCACATCACAGAGAAGAAAGTGTGGAGCACAGAGAATTGAATTGATACATTGATCAGAGAGGTAATGTACTTAAATACATATGAAAATATGTAATTCAAGTCGCATTAGAAATAGGTCATTATGTTTTAGTTTAACCATTGAAGCATCAAGTCTCTTAAAAGAGCAGGAATTAACAGTCTTCTATATATTGAGGTACATCCCAAGGAGTGCCAAAAAGGTTGATTCATGAAAGTAGCACTAGATTTTCCTAAAGCCTATTGACAGTCTAAGAAGGAGGCTGATTCAAGGATGGTAGAAAACTAAGATGCCCGATAGTAAGTGACAACCTATATGTATAAAATCCTCTAACAAGGTCACACCTAACAGTGTGTTTGTAACCTTTAACAGGGTTGGCTCCTAATAGGGCTCACTTTAGAAGAGTGAAAATTTGGGGTACCTATCCTAGTGGTTATTCCCTTAACAGGGTTTCCATCTTAAAATCCTTGTGTTATGTGTGTATGGTTTATTACTTTACTATTTTACATTTCACATATGCATTTCTAGATTTATCGGTATACTCTGCATATTTACTGAGTGTTGGTAAATAAGTTTTACTGCTTATCGGTAATCAAGGAGAATAAGGTCAGAAAAGGAAAACTAAGAGAAAGTTAATTATTATAAGTATTTCATGGCATGCATCTTGTAAGGGACATAATAATCTGAGGTTTATTTTATTGGTGGTTAGAATAAAGAAAAGTTTTGGAAGCCACTGATTCACCCCCCCCCCTCTCAATTATTACTAACATAAGCATATAGCAATCAAGGATCATTACTTAAGAGAACAAGTGCAAGAAAATGAAGTACCTAAGAATATTCACCTAGCCATTACCAAAATATGCATTTGAGTACCTGAGAATGAGACTAGGGGTCCAACCCTTGTCTATCGGTCAGAAAGATGACTAGAAGGTTTCATCAACCTATACACAATCACAAGATCATTCATGTTGATGCAAGCATAGAGATGGACTACAAAGATACATATATACACATCAAGGTACAAATATACACTAAACACCAGAGTCAATGTATTGCAAATGGATAGGGAAATTCAAGGAGTATATTATAAAAAGGATGGAAGATGATATGGAAGAATTATTTGGCATTGTTGTCAAAGGGGGAGATTATCTCATTATCAGAAAATATTATATCATTATCCATGGAGAGAAGTTCCTAATAAGTCAAAGGGAGATTCAATCATTATCCTATGGGAGACATTGATTGCATATGAAATATCCATCAAAGGGAGAGAAGTACCAAAGGGAGAGAGTGCATACTAAGGGAGAAATTTCTTTCAAAGGAAAAAGAGATGTTCAAGAAGAGGAACAGTCAAGATAGAGAACATATTAGAAATAGAGATAGAAGTTGCTACATCTATCCGGTGAAGGGATTGAAGATTAAAGAATACACTCTGCAAGAACCAAATCTAAGCTATTTGAGCTTACCGAGAGCCAGACATTTTGTATTAGTTATAATAAGAGACATGGATGAAATACACTTGATATATTTCATATTGTATTAGTAATAATATAGTGTGGTAATGTAGTGTGTTTCCATGAATTGCAAAGGGAGAGATTGATGACATATAACTGATTGAATGTTTGAAGATGTTAAGTTGATCACCGAAATACAAAAAGATAATGCAATATAGTAAATCAGTTAATGGATTGTATTGCCATTGATGTCAACTTGATATAATCTAAGTGGTTATATTCTAAGTGTCAAAGACTTCAGAGAATTAGATAAATACAGATTATGCTTTCAAGTAATGCATAAAAGATCAACATTCACTAAGTGACTACAAACATCAATGGTTAGTGGAACCCGATGGACAGAGAGACCTAAGAGAAAAGTCATAGTGATACTCAAGAAAGAAAAAAGATAAGCATTATCAAAAAGAAGAATCACAAGCATAACTGATGGCCAGAATTACAGTGTTACCCAACAGACAGACAGCCAGATGGATAGACAACACCGACAGAGAAGCCCGAGGAGAACTGAAGTGTTGATCAAAGCTAAGAAGAGTTAAAACACCAAAAGGAACTAAAGTTCAGAAATGACAAAATACTTAGTTGGTAGAGCTAAAGATAGACTTAACTATTTTTTAACATTGTTCTCATCGACAAGTTAAAGCTAGAGATAAGTAAAATATTTAAAGTTGTTTTATCCAGTTGCCAAAGAATTTTCTATGAGATAAAATTGGAGTTATGCTTTAAGTCAAGATTGGCTAAGATTGTGGATCACGCCAAGAAAAATAAAGTCAGGAACCTAGAAATGGTGATATCATGTCTATAAAGAGACAATATAATTCATTATGAATAAGGGTAGTGAATAGAAAAAGAGGATGCTGGAGAGAAACTGATGAAGAACAACTTCATACAGTCCTGATCAATCAAGCTAAGGAAAGAGCTGAATATTTTTGCGGACACCGAGCAACAGAGAACAACATCATCAAGAAGAAATAAGTGGAGCAAAGGTATTATTTACTATTTCAATTTAACCATTGGATCAGAAAGTCTCTTAACCAAGTAGGATTTAAAGATCCTTTCTAATTGAGATACATCCCAAGGAGTATCAAAAATTTTGATCATGAAGATAGCATGAGATGCCAGATACCATTTGAAAAACTACATTGGGTTTGGTCATAGAAGGTAGCATAGAGATGCCAGCTATCAAGTGAAAAACTATTCTTTTTAAATCCCCTAACAAGGTCACACCTAACAGTGTGTTTGTAACCTTTGACATGGTTGGATCTTCACTGAGCTCACTTCAGAAGAGTGAAAATTTTGGGTTACTGGTCCCAAGTGGTTTTTTCCTTAACAGGGTTTCCACACTAAAAATCCATGTGTCAATGTGTTTATGAGTCATTACTTTAGTGTTTTGCATTACCCAGAACTAATCTGGATTGATCGGTATACTCTTAGTAATTTACTATTTTTCGGTAAATGAAAGACTGCTAATCGGTAAAATAAAAGAGTAAGGTTTAAAAGAGAATTCCAAGTAGTAGTTATTTGATAAGTCTATTTGAAGGCATTCATCTTATAATACTAGAGATAACTAGAGGCTTAATATTGTGGTACTAAGTTTTTGGGTTGATTCAATAGAATATTTTTGAGGCCACTGATTCACCCCCCCCTCTCTCTGTTATTCTAAAACTATTAGGGGTAAAGCTGCTTTGCTCCTCAAATATCAAAGTACCAAAAATATTCTTAAGCCTATTTGTTGTCACCTTTAAAATAAATTTATAGATAATGTTGCATAAAGATATGGACTGAAACTCCTCAAATCTCTTTGTTGCTTCCTTCTTTGGGATAAGTGCAATCAAATTATTGCTAAAATCTTCCAAGACAAATCCCTTTAGTCATGATTCCTCTACCACTTCCCACATATCCTTCTTGACCACCTCCCAAATTTTCTAAAAAAGAAAAGCCTAAAAGTCATCTAGCCTAATTGATTTACCACATTCTAAAGAAAACAATACATCTTTAACTTCCTTCAACTATACCCGAGCCATCAACATTTCATTAGTTAAATCTAAGACTAATTTAAGAATAACACTTAGAATATATTCATAGTCCTCCATTATTGCATAATTATTGTTGGACCATAATAAAGAAAAGGAGACAACATCCTTGTTAATTTATTCAATTTTAAAGCATCTCTACCCTGCTTCATTCTAAATTGAGGAGATTCTATTATTTTATATTCTAGTTTTAACAATGCTATGGAAGAATTTTGTATTGTAGTCTCCTTCCTTCAATCACTTTTCCCTAGAATTTTGACACCAATAGGTTTATTTCCTTGCTAGGATCTCATCCTATTGATCTTAAGATATTCTTTCATGAGGAAATCCACTTGTTTCATACCATATGTTATCACCTTATTATACAAATCTTCTAGCTGGCCTTCTAGAACCCTTTTTTTGCAAAAATATCTTTAAAATGAAGCTGGTTCCAAATGCTCAAGTTTCCCTTGATGTACTAAAGTTTCTTGAAAAAATAAAAGCCCTTGCTACCCAAAAAAGTGGGGCATTGAGCCACCAATTAGCAACCATCTCCATAAATCCTTCCTCATGGAACTACACCTTTTCAAACTTTAATGGACATCGCAAAGGGACCGATTTCTTCTGATACATCAAGACAACTAGGAAATGGTCCAAGCCAGTAAAAGCAATAATGGACACATCGAAAAAAAATGGAAGAAATATGACCCTCCATCCAAGAAGAATTGATCTAATTTTCAGCAATATTGGAAAATTCATGCCTCTTATTAGTCCAAGTGAGCAGCCCATTCTGGGCTTTCACCTTACACAATCCATTCATCATCACAAAGTTCTGAAAATCAATTTGAACATTGCCTAGCAAACCCTTTCTACCCTTGTTTTTTTTACTTCTAGGATTGCATTAAAATCCCCTCTAATAATTAAAATCTACTTATTCATACTCCCCATAACATCTTAAATAGCTCTCCACACTTCTTTTTATCCCCTATATTTGTCGCTCCATACACATTGAGAAAGAATATACTCTTCTAAAGATGAAACATGTTAATTTTAACCAACTAACAATTCCTTTCATGGGAAACATACTCAACTTTAACTGACCTAGGGTTCCATAATACTCCAAGACCACCCGAAGCCCCAATAGAATTAACAAAAAAACTTGAACAAAATTTCCTTACTCCTAGAAGTTTTGTTGCTTCATCCTAATTAAGTTTAGTTTCCTACAAATAAATCACATCAATTTTTGTTTGATCAAAACACCGCGTGATCAAACTATGTTTGTCAGGGGCATTGCAAACCCTGACATTCCTTGTTAAGAACTTCATTGATGCCCAGGAGAAAATAAGTTCAGATCCTGGATCTCAACTTACTCGGGTCTTTCATGTTACCAACCATTTCCAACAACTCTTGAGATGATTTCCTGCCTCTTATTTTTCTTTTCCCTTTGTTATTTTTTTGCGATTTTGATTTTGTTTGACTTATTGTCCTTTTATCTAGGATTTCTTCTCCACATGTTACGCACAATCTATCCTCCTCTCCATTGGAGGCGGCCAACCCATATTCCTCCAACCCCTCAAGACCATCCTTAAGGATTTTTTCTCTTATTGGTGACATATGGATATTTTAAAAAATCATTGCATTCTGACCACTCTCCACACTCTCTTTAATGACTTTAGATTCTTACTAAAAATCTAGCTTGTGGTCTTCATTAACACTAGCAATTACAAAAGTGTCATTACCATTAACTTCCAAAAAATACCTCCCTGAAACCTCATTTTCCCCACAAAATCCTTGATATATTCTAAAACCCCCCTTTTAGCACCTTCTTCCTCAAGTATCTCTCCCTCCTTTCCAGACATAGATTTAGACCCTGTCTACACAGTCTCATTGTCCTCATCAGGAAGAATCTAAACTTTTGAGTCTAAGAAAGTCCATTCCTTTGTATGGGGAACTGTAAGAATATCTTAAGATCTTCCAACCCTGTCAATGAGTTGTTTAACTTTCTGATACATCTAATTAGGTTCCTTATTCAGTGAATCGTTTGGGGTCACCGAAATTTCTTCAGATGGCTTCTCATTCCCTTCCCCATTTTGAGCTTCTACTATTATTGCTAGCTTGTTCTCCATGAGATATTTCTCTAGACCTTTCCCCTTCGTATTGGCCAAATATTATTTTGTTTGGTGTCCCCAAGACTTACATTTCTTACATTTCTCTATAATCCCATCTACCTCAATCTCTTGCCACCAAACCCCTTAGTTGGTCAAAATTTCCATCGCATGAGGAAAAGGAAGGTGAGGTTTCCAAGATATACATATTTTGGCATACATATTTAAATCCTTTTTCTCTATAGATTCATCAACTTATTTTCAAGTTTTCCTCATTCCAATACTCATGAGGAACTTTATATAGTCTGACCCATATTGGGACTTCCTCAATCAAAGATTGTTTGGAATTAAAGTTAGGTGACCAAACTTTAATAAAAAAACCAATACCCCCATCAAAAAAGGCCCATTATACATCACCCATTATTTCTCTCTGGTGCAACCAACAATAACTATAAAAACCATTAGGAAGAGTATTTAAAATAAAATTCCTACCCCAACTGTCATCACACTATTTCCTAATGTGAGGATAAGTCATCCAACACATGTTACTTATACTAGTTAATTGAATCCTTCTATATGTCTGCCTCAATGCGAACTATGATGAATGTATTATCCACCATTGTTGATTCTTCTTTAGCCACTTGTGTTGGCAGAAATGGATATTTCATACTTTATTCCTTGTTTTCCACATTCTTTAATCCATCCTTGATACCTTGGATGATTCTTGAATATCCCCAATGATTCCTTTCTTGTCCATGATGATCTCTCCTATGGAAAGTTTCCTCTCAAAAATAACAATCATCACGCCTTTGTGGAGCCTCCCAAACCCTACTAGGAGGACGCCACGCTGGAATCCTTCTCTAATCCAACTGATCACCTTCAAGCCTTTGATACCTACTCCTCAACCCACCGCCATGAAACCCCAATGTTCTATGCTTCTCCATCACTTTTTTGAAGCTTCCCATAATTTATTTAATCTAGATTTGGTAATATGTCTTTCTTTTTATGCTTCTCATACCATAGGATTTATAATTTTGAATTTTATAAAGATTGTGACCAAGTTATGGTGAACAAACATACACATTTTAATATTTTGATAGAAACAATGTACCTACTTACAAGAATGTGTTGTACTCCTTTTCTCTCAATTATTTTGGTGAAGCAGAATATTGCTTTTGTTTTTTGTTGGGATTAGGTGATTCTTTCTTGGCATCTATAGAAATTTTAGGGATCTACACTTCTTTCTATGGTTGTTTGGTTGAAATGTATTAACAACTATATTCCATGAGGCTAATTGAAGATGTTTTGATCCTTGTAATGGTATGTGGTGATTATGGAGAAGGTTTTGGATCTTGAGGAAGGTGTTTCAACTTATAGTGATGCTTCATATGCTTTATTTCCCTTCTACATGTGTTAAAAATGGTGTTTGGAGCCAATAGTTCATGAATTACATGCTACATCTTATAAGGTCGACCTAATGGATTTTATTTTTTGTTACAATGGATAAATATTGGTGAATATTATTTGGATATTGATGTAAGAGTTGTGTATGATAGTGTATGATCTATTTTGAAGTGCAAGAGTGCAAATGTGTAGACCATTAAATATGAAATTAGTCACAGATATATGAACAATGAACTATTATCAATATTATAAAAAATGCCCTAATAATAAGTTAATTCATTATAATCCATTGTAATTAGTAATACTATATCATGTCGTGAAGAAGTGATCTTGAATTGTTTTCAAGATACTGTATCTTTCTCTAAGGTGGTACACTTTAGTCTGCAAGTCCTAATCAGGAGTAGTGAGCTCCTTGGCCTCTAGAATAAAAATATTTTAATTAGTTCTTCATATAGTGAGTGTAATTTTCACCATAGTTGTTTCCTAATTCAGTTTGATCTATATTTGAAAATCTATTTACATTTGGAAATTAAGTATTTATTAAATAATATGTTATAAAATAAATTCAACATACATGCATGTCAAATGCATAAAATGCTTAGTTAATCAAGTCAATATAAAATGACACCTAATATGAGAATTCATGCACATGCCCCCACTAATTTCATAACATCTTGAATCACACCTGAGGTACCCAGACTAGAGGTAAATGTTCCATCTATTGTGCCATCATCTAGACCATGAGGCTAGGATAACTTTGTGCCATGTTGAATGCTAGTGTCAATCAAAATGGTAACTTTCTAAAGAACATGTACCTCCATAGACTCCTTTAGGAATACTGGGACCGTGAAATGAACAATGAGTGTCACTACTGGTAGTACCCAATTTGGGTAGTTTTATGCCTTTTGAGTGTTGGTCTCCTTTAATGGTTTAATAAATAGGCCCTAGAACCATAACTTAGGGATTGAAAATCCATGCTAATTAGTTACCTTATCATTATGAAGGCTCATTTTTTTTCAACCCAGGGAATGTATACTTGAAATTGATCGGCAAAGTATATGCACTAGAGATTCAATTGTAGTCATGCTATCTATAACTAAAAAGGAAATAGTACTAAAAGTAAAGTGCATGGAAAGGAACTAACTCAAATGCTTAACAAAAACTACCAGCTAGTTTGAACTCAAATGAATAACAATAATATAATCCATGGTAAGAAAGAAGGAAACTACTTTGTCTTCTTTGGTTGTAGGAATAGTCATAGGAAGGAGTTTCCAGTGGTTGCAACAACAATTAACTGCCAGGACAACAACTAAATATTGTATGAAAAGTAACTCATGAACATAAGGATTCAATTACTCATTAAGTGGGCCCCCTTAGTGATTCTTCCCAAATCTCAACTAGATACTTCAAACTAGACTATCATTCTATTTATTCAAAATGATATTACATACTAATGTAGTTGAAACTATTCTTCAATAAACTAAAAAATTGGAAATTACAATATTTGAAGTTCTAACCTCTTAAGAAGAGGTATCTAAACTTTATTTAAAGAAAAAAAAAGACTCCTAACCAAATCTAACTAACAGAAAGTCCACTCTCAAGAAGTAAGGAGGACACAATTTATTAAAAAATAAGAAAAGGAATGGAATTATGCTATAAATAAGAAACAATCAAACTATTCTTGTTGTAGAGGAAATCTAGAATAAATGATCCCCATAGATCTACTCTACTTCAAGTATGAACACTGAAGTCTCATTATTTCACTTCATGATTTATATGTAGTTGGTTCTTAACTCTTTCAAGGTTCATCTTGGTGGACTTTGTCTCCAACTGGTTATCTTTTATGAACTTCCTCAATGCAAGGATTTTGGTCATTGTTATTTAATCATGTATTATGACATTAGTGTGTAAAAAATAAAGACATATACATTTCACATCAGAATAATCATTTATGAACTACATGCAAGATTGATATGAATAAATCACATAGAAAAGGTCACATATCATCTTTCATCATTTAGTCAAAAATGAAGTATAAGGATAAGTTCATGACCACTTAAAAAGTTCAGAAAGATAATAGAAAGTCAACATATAAAAATCATTAACAAGGTCTCTAAACCTTATATCAGTATCTAAAAACCCCTAAAAAAACTAGTTAAAAACATGAAATACGTAGATAGAATTGAGTCATTATTTGGGCTCATCATTTTCCCCCAACCAAACTCTGTGTTGGTCCTCCAGTAGGTAGAAGATTTCTTATCTAAACCTACACTCTATAATCAATGGGAATCACCTGGCTTGCACCTCTATTGGATAGGATCCAATAGAATCCTTTTCTCTTTTCCAATCTGCCGCATCTATCCCTCTCTACTGCTTCATTGAAATTATTTCCATACTTCCTACAATCCGGTATTGGTCATAAAAGCATAGGGGGTTGAAAGATAAGAGGAAGCTAGTTATTCTTATTTTTTCTACCCAAGTGAATATACCATGTGGCTATTCTGATGGTTTCATAGTAATTTTGAATGGAATATGGTTCCATCTTCTTCAATTCATCTATTAAATGGTTCCACCATTGTGCCAGATAACCCATTAATGTTTTCCCTACATTGGGGCCCATAAGGCTAAGATATTCTATTTACATTATTCTCTATATAAACTATAGTAAACAATCCTTGGGTCCTTAGCTTCACCCTAAGAGTCAGAGGTCTCCTAAGTTCTTCATCTATGTGTGCTCTAAATTGAAGACCCCTATTATTTTCAATTTTAATATGCGACATAAGGGCTTTGAGATGAATATCCCCTATATAAAGAAATAGATTCAAATCATTATCATTATGAACAAAAAATTTATGCAAGTAAAATTCACAAATAATATTTTTAGTTATTATAGGAGAAGACTGGTAAACATCATAAAATTCATGTGGCACCCCAATAGAAGGATTCAAATTTGAAACAATTCTTGACAATTGTAAAGAGAGATTGAGTTATTTAAAATACATTGCATACACTCTTGGTGGTGATCTACACTCTAAAATTTCTAGTACCAAGGTGACCGCAGTATCTACTTTACTTTTTAGTGCAACAATTTCTTTATTTTCCTTCTCAATCTCCTCATCCTTATTATTGATTGTTTCTTACAACTTAAGCTTATCCTTATTCCATTATTATTTATACATAATTTCTTTGTACAAATCCAAGGCTATAGACATCCATGAAAAAGAGGTAGGTCTGTGCCTAACTACTTGGAACTTTTTATGTATTATTTCCTCTTTTTGTCTCCTAGCTGGTACTTGACCTGTCATCTGCTCAAATACAATAGCAAGTCCAACAAGACCCTCCAAACATATATCCTTCCAGGGTTGCACCTCATCCATTAATAAATCCTTCTCTTCTTATGGAAATTCTCCCAAATCACCTTCCTATGATACCACCTCACCCCTTTCTCCTCTAGACTCATGGACATTCATCAGTAGATTATCATGTTTCTCATCTGAAGAAGAGAATTGAGAACTTTCTCTAGGAGGTCTAGGAGGATGATTAAAAAACACCCTCTCCTCCGCACTAGGGGTAGTATGAATAGAATTTGATGATTCAATTTCAATATTAATACTAGACTCATTATGTGTAGCTATTTTCCTAGGCTTCCCCCTGAGTCTATGAATTCTTGTTTGGGGTGTCTCCTTAGTTGTTCTAGGGGTTTTGGTCTGTTTAGATTTCTAGGTAGGTTTCTCATCCTGATTAGTGGTTGCACGTAATTATTTTTCCTTTTCTTAGGGCTAGGGGTTTTCTCTTTTGGTTTCTATTTCTTCCCTTTTTCCCCTAAACCCTCTACTTTCTTTTCTTTTCCCTTTTGTTTTTGCAAATAAACCCTAGTTCTAATTGGAGTTTTAGGTTAGACATTAATATCAGGACCTACTACAGAACTACTAGCATCATTAGATGAGGACTAAAATATACTTGTTTTAGCTTTAGGAGAAACTATAGCAGGGGATGCCCTAGAGGTTAAGGAACATGGGGTTAATTTAACAGTTTCTTTTTCCACGATAACCCTTTGGGTCAAAAGTTGACCCCTAAGTCTAATATTTACTACATTAAACCTTCTACTTTAAACAAATTCATCCCATGACATCTAGGATACATCTCCTAATGATTTTTCCACAAGAAACATAATTAAACCATAGTGTGAAATAGAGTTAGGTCCACCTTTTTTAGTCTCAACCATTATAATTGAGAGTATATTGTGAAGAATATTTGGCACATTCATTTTTCGGTCGTGTCTCATGTGGTTCGACAATTTGAAATAAAATGAATGGGGACAAGACTGCCTTCCATCATAGGTAAGATATCTGACCACATAAACTATAATTTGCCTCCACTTGTTTGGAAGAGAGAGCCTTCTAGCCACCTTCTTGTCCACAATGAGTGAAGGGTTGCGAGGCTTGGTTAGCTCCACTCTAGCAAACCTAACATCCTTGGAAAAGAGTATTTCTCCCCATCCATGGGAAACCCTAAAACCTTAGCTATCCTTTCTTCTGTAGTAGTTACTTTCAAACCCTTAACCATTGCTTATCCATTTCAAAATTTTTGACCAAAATCCAATTCAATACCACTATTAAACTCATCTAGCTTTAGGAAGTAATCAATTCACCCACATTGCTTGAACCTCGTTTCATAGACTAGAACTTGAAGAAGCACAGTATGAATTGTAGGCTCACTTTGCATAGGAAGACTTCCCATTTCTTTGCCTTTGACTTACGCCCCTCAATTTCTCTAAAAATATTTGAAATGGTTATGAAAAAATGAAATTATGAGAAATACTTCAAACACACTTCCTACAACTGCTTACAAGAATTCATCCCTACGGCCAAGATAATACCCCTTCAAATTCGTATGTTTCAGTATTATCATGACAATTAAAATTATTAAATAAAGTCATCATATCTTGGAATGGAAGCAATGTTAGTACAACTAATATCATAATGAGTAAGTTCAAATATTAAAGAAAGGTCACTTCATCTTGGGTTTGAAAGATATAAATAAAAAAGTGACAAATTGTCACATAGCGCAAACAAAAAGTAGTGATGCAAATGACACATGCGTACCCTCCTAACCTAAATTGTGTTAGGTGTCCACAAATGTCATTGGAAAAAGTGTAGGAGTGTGGGAAGGAAATTATTATGTGAATTATGCATATAAATAAAGCAGTAATAAAATAATTGTATATGAAGTAATGAATACACATAAATTGCTAAGTATGTACTTGGAAAGAGGCATTAATACATGATATATGTTAGCAAGTGGCCAAGTATGTATAGCATATATGGTTTCATTTATGGAAATGCTACTTATTGGTATGGTCACTTGGAGTACAGTTCAGATTTGGGTATCCAGTCTTGGAAAAATAACTAAGTCCACAGACAGTCTTCTAGATACAGTTGCACAATTTTTCCTAGAGAGAATTGTACATGGTGAGTTAGGTTGTCAATGCTTAGAGGAAGGTAGTATGGATTATTTTATGGCTTCAGTTATGGTCGCCTATATTATGGATTTTTATGGAAAGAGTTACAACATGTTCTTGGCATGCGATGATAGTATAGTAGTAAAACATGGCAGGTGAAAGGTCATGATGATTAAGGGAGTAACGTGTGGATTACAAAATTTCTATTTTGGATTTAGTTCATATCCTATCCTATCTTGATGAATCTATGATCACCTATTTTGTATTTAATCTTTGGTTATGTGTTGGACACATTTGGTAATGCACTTGTGAGCTGATTGGACATATTATGAGACCGAGTATATAAGTAGATATGTTTATTAGATGCGAAAGAGATGGTGTTGTGTGTGAATTCATGATGATGTCAAAATAATATAGAGGATATTATGAGCTACAAATGTAACTACTCAAGCATAGAAAATTCTTGTATATTTTATCTTTTGTGATACTACATTGTAAAAAATATAGTTTTGTATTGTAAGGGTAGTGAGCTCCTTGTATTACCCCTAACAGGGCCTGAATCCCTTAATAGGGATATTGTACTAAATGCAATATTCAGCTCCTACCATGGCTAGGTCTCCTGACATGGAAATCATACTCTTAGTGCATAATGTGTGGGTAGCATCCCCACCAGGGTTTTCCCCTAACAGGGTTTCCTCATGAACAAATCATGGTGTTATGAGTTATTTACTTTATGCATGTGTTCTTTTTATTTCAGTTATTCCATGGTTAAATTTGAATTGCTTAAATAAGAAGAAAAGTGCTACAACACTCATTTACCCCCGCCCCCCCCTCTCAGTGTTTCTTGATCCTAACAATTGGTATTAGAGCTTGTGGCCCTCAGAGAGAAAGCCTAACAGCTTGAGGGAGATTCAGATGGATTCAAATAGTTTAGAAGAAAATCTTGAAGCAATACTTGAAGACCTAGATAAGGCTAATGTTGATAATGTAGAATTAAAGTTAAAACTGAGAAGAGATAAAGATTACATCAAGAAGCTTAAAGAGAACCTTGAACATTCAAGGAACTCAAGATAAGAGCATGTAGAGAAGATTAGGGAACTTTTTTATTGATTCATCAGATCTGATTGAAAAACTTAAGTAGGAAAAGGAAGCATTAAAACATGATTGTGAAATTACTAATTTATAGATGTCCAAGAAAATTTAGGAAGAAAAAGATGAAAAGAGTAGACTTGAAGAAACCTTGAAAAATGAAAATATTTAGATAGAAAAAATGCAGCTTGAACTTGATGATGTCAAAATCAAGTATCAGGAGTTAAAAAGTACAACTACATCATTAAAGGAGAACTTGTTGAGGCAAAGGATCACATTGAAAAAATCCATGCGAGCAGTGAAAAAATTGATGAACAGATGGAGAGACAAAAACCTAAAGGTGATAAGACTAGAGTTGGATTTGATGAAGTTGAATGTTCTAAAACTTAAGAAGAGAAAATACCTAATAAGAATGACAGATATATAGAGCAGTCTAGACCTTTCAGAGGAACATGCTTTGGATGCAAAAAAAATGGTCACATGAAGAAAGATTGTAGAGGTAAGAACCCTTACGAACCCTTTTCTAGTTATTATTTCAATTTCTATAAATATGGATACAAAAAGGAAGAATTTAGAAAACCTAACCAATCATCAAAGAAGGAAGATTACACCAGTGAGTAAAGAGTAGCTAAGATCACATGTTATAAGTGCAATAACTTTGGGAACATTGCAGATTATGAATTAATCAAAATAGACCATCACCTACATGTTATAAATGCAATAATCAAGGACACATATAAAAGTGTTTTAGATATAATGGACCAGTGAGAAACACGAAACCACCTACAGTGATAAAGAGGAAAATTGGCGATGTTGGTAAGAGAATGGATGATTATGTAGATGAGTTCAATAAAAGGTTTGTAAAGGAAGGAAACAAGTATGATGATAAGGCATGGAAAGAAAATAATCAAAGTGAGCCACAAGACTAGGGAGAGTCAGTAGATGCTACTAGATCTTTTCCTGATGTTACCATTTCCAGATCATCATAAATGGCCAAGCATGGCATGAGTGGGAGCTTTGGAGAAACATAAAAGTAAACTATCTAGCCCCTTGTATGTAGAATGACTAGATGTGAGCTTATGGACAAACATGGTAGTATATTTGGATTATATATCTATGATTGTATGGTCACATGTGTCTCATTGGATGATCACCTAGAAATTAATGGAAGACTAAGTATAGAATCTTTTATGATATTGTGTTGGGAATTGTGTTAGGTTTGAATACTGTGAGTTATAAGTGAAATATCTCAATCATTTTGATCACCATTTGTGTAGAGTAGAGAACAAAGTGAAGGAGCTATGGAATTCTAGTGATCACAAGTTGTGCTTACCCTAATTCCATGTGAAAGGTATTTGATTCTATTTGCAAGCTTTGTATATCATGGATACCCCACAGATCTATGATGTAACTAAGAGGCCAAGGTATAAATTTAAGAAACATCCATTCAAATTGATGGAGGATGACCCGGAGGGTGCATTCTCTTAGATTCCACATGATGTTTTACATGTCGAAGACATTAGAGCATACATCCACTAAAAATATGAGGAAATTGGAGATTTTCGAGATTCTTCAGGAGATGAAAGATATGTTGAATGAAGATAAAACATGGAAACCTAAGTTTGCACATTTACAAAATCTAAACATTGTCCAGATGATGGAATTTTATGAGTTCAATGAAGAAGAATGGATTAAAATTGTGTTGAGAAGAATTCACAATTAATTTCTTTGGATTGGGGAGAAACCTATCAATATCACAAGTGAACTTATTCATAAGGTTACTGGATTGAAAAATTCTGGCATTGTTCCGACTGTAGAGAAAACCAAGAAGAAGCAAGTTGAAACCCTAACACACTTGAAATAGTAATAAAGATCACAAATATCTTCCAACATGATGTAAGGTTAGTTTCAATGATTTTGGGATACAAATTGCATTATAGCATTCGACCTATTTCTACTATGGTTATAATGATGGCATATAAGATGGTGAAATAAAATGTTCAATATGATCTATGCGAAGCTCTAAAAATGAAATTGGTGGAGAATGTAAGGAAGATAAAGAAAGATAAGTTGAAAGAATTCAGGTTTGGATCACTCATGTTACACATTTTCATCAATAAAATGCATAAGTTCCCTAGTATGCATCCTAGGGTATGGAATGACAAAGAACCTACTGCTATTCAAGTAAGAAAAAAGTTATAGAAGAAAAAATAGTAAATGGGTAGATGGAGAACTCATTGGTATGTTCAAAATATTTCAAACAGAAATGAAGGAGAGAAATATAATTCCTAAAGAGATAGTTGAAAAATACAAGGATATATTTTTTATGGTTGAAACTGACAGTGTATGCTTTGAACTTGTTGAACCTAGAATGAGGTGGTGCCCTCCTATGGGGTATGAAGTCAGGATTGGAGTTCTTACACTATAATTTGACCATTTTTTGTCTGTTGATATTGATCCAAGTGATGAGAGATGGGGTACCTATGAAGAAAAGTCCTCTAAGGTCAGGGAAGAATTGACTAGAGGTGATCAGAAGAGGAAGATAGAAAAACTTATTGACAATATTGCAGAGAAACAAGGAATTAGCAATACTGAGATGTCTGAATGGAGGAAGAAGGCTACAAAGAAGTTCTCTAACCTAGTGAGCTTTTATACTACACCCTTACCTACTATTGAGACTTTTGAGGTGTCAGATTCACCTCTAGCAGTGGTTGTCAAACCTAGAACCACTTCTACACGAACTAGAATATCACCACAAAGAAAAAATTTGGTTGAAGAAACTTCTGTGAGAATATCCTAAAAAAATTCACCTCCCAAAAGGCAAAAGAAAGAGGAGAATAAGATTGAAGAGAAGAATAATGAGAAGAAAGATGAAGAGATTGTGAAAGAGAATATTGTGGAGAGACATCAATGGAAGCCTGACTTGAAGTTATAAGAGAAAATAAAAAGAAAATTATAGCTGAAGTAAAGAAGGATAATAAAATAGAGATTGTAACTGAAAAAGAAACTAAGGTACCTATCTCTATTCTTGACTCTATTAAGGAGGAATCTATTTCTACAACTCAATTGTTGGCAAGGGACAACAAGCCTATTAGTACAAATGTGGATGAAATAGATGAGGATGAGCTAATAAATTTATCTCTTATGCCCTTTTCTAAAGAAAAAGAGAAATCTGAGTAGAAAACTGAGAAGAAGTTTAGGGTATTGGACAGGGCAGTAGACAAAATCAATAAAATTTTACCTATACCTTTCACCTTCCAAGGTAATGATGCAACATAAAATTTGGGAAAATTCCTTGATGAATTTGATATGCACTTCACCTCTTTGGAGAAGGCCTCAGTTGTGAAGGTTGAGATGGAATACATGGAGAATAAGTTAGAAGAGGTATGCAAGTCAATTAAGTGGGATATAGGCATATTTGGTATTACTATATCTGGAATAAAGACCTGTATTGAATATGGAAAGAAGATATACAAGTATTTCATAAATCCCTCTAGGCACATGTAGAATATGATAGAAATAATTCACAATGATGAGAAGACATTGAATATCTTGGAGAAGAGTTCTGGATCCTCCTCCTAATTAGTTACTGAGCTGGATAAGGAAGTGTCCAAATTTTTGGACAAGATCAGTATGCTACAAACTGATAAATCAAGTGTATGGAAGATTTGGTGAGTTAAAGAGTTTGATCACTCCTAAACTATCTATTTTGGAGAAGCATCTGGAGGACATGGAGACAACAAAGAAATATCTTGATGGATCTATGCTTACAATACTGAAGGATGTTGACATCTCATCCTTTGCTTTGAATGGTTTAATTCAGGTTGGTCAGACCTTGAAGGTGACATGAGAAGCAGATGCAAGGGTCTTGGAAACTTCCTTCAAAGACATATTTTGCATGGTGTAATTTTTTGATGAGAAGCCCTAAATTTTTTCCTTGTATATAGATACATTTTATTTGACATTGATGTCAAATGGGGAGCAATAGTTGCAAAAATTTTATAACGAAAAGTGTAAGGGGTGTACAGACAATAGTTTGGCATTGGGAACTTAGTCACTTTTCACTAAGTATTTTCATCAATTCCATAGGGGGAGATGGTTGGAAAGTGGTTAAGGATGTATAGCATATATGTTGTCAATTATGGAAACACTAATTATTGGTATGGTTGCTTGGAGTACAGTTCAGATTTGGGTATCCAGTGTTGGAAAAATGACTGTCCATAGTCAAAATTTTGGATATAGTTGCACAGTTTTGCCTAGCGAGCATAGTACATGGAGAGTTAATTCATGTGTGCTTAGAGGAAGCTAGTATGGAGTGTTTTATGGCTTCATTTATGGTCTCCTATATTCTGGAGTTGTATGGAAAAACTTACAGCATGCTCTTGGCATGCGATGATAGTATATCAGTAAAACATGGCAGATGAAAGGTCGTGATGATTAAGGGATTAATGTGTGGATTCCAATTGTGCTATTATGGATTTAGGTTGGGTCTTATCCTATCTTGATGGATTTTTGGTCACTTATTTTTTATTTTCTCTTTGGTTATGTGTTGTACACGTTTGGTAATGCACTAGTTAGCCAATTGGACATATAATGAGATCGGGTATATAAGTGGATATGTTTTTGAGATGTGAAAGAGATGGTGTTGTGTGTGAATGAATTATGATGTCATAATAATGCAGAGTATATTGCAAGCTACATTTGGAACTACTTAAGCATAGTAGATGCTTGTATAGTTCATCTTTTGCGATACTACATTGTAAAAAGATAGTTTTGTATTGTAAGAGTAGTGAGCTCCTTGTATTACCCCTAACAAGGTCTGAATCCTTTAACAAGTATATTTTACTAAATGTAATATTCATCTCCTAATAGGGCTAGGATCCTAACAGGGACATCATACTCTTAGTGCATAATTTGTGGATACCATCCCCACTTGGGTTTTTTCTTTACAGGGTTTCCTCGTGAACAAATCATGGTGTTATGAGTTATTTAGTTTATGCATGTGTTCTCTTTATTTAATTTATTGCATGGTTAAGTTAGAATTTCTTAAAAAATAAGAGAATTGCTACAACATTGATTCACCCACCCCCCCCTCTCAGTGTTGCTTGATCCTAATAATATTCACATGTTATTTGAAGTAGGTTGCATGTTGAACTATTAAACCGGATGAAAAGTGAAGTGATGTGGAAGAAAAATGACATGAGCTAAAAAGACTGGGAATTTACTGATGGAGGAGTGTTCTACCATGAGAAGTGGGAGTATTTATTATGACTACATGCAAAGATTTTAGAAGGTGGGACATGAATTCCACCTTCCTCAGATGCAGGAGTTTTGGAACTATGAGTAACATTAATTTTTTGTTGGAACTCTTATTTAGAAGTCATTTTATGATAGATTTTTAAACGATGACCATTGACCAACAATTTGAACTGTATGGAATCAATATTTATAAGTTGCACAACTCCATTGGGAAAAACTTCTAGAATTTCATACGGACCTGAAAAGATATAAAAAATGATGATGTAAAGATACAAAAATGTAAAGAGGTGATGAAATGGTTACAAGAGACTTGCACATCTAAATAATACCCCTTTACATATGAAAGGTTTGGGAATGCAAGAATCTCCTCTTAGCCCCAAATTCACAAAGGAAAGAACTAAATTTATTAACCAAAATAAAATTTTCAATGCACAAATGATCCATCGATTAGAAATAAGAAGGAAGAGGAAAACCTTACATTCCATTTTGGGAGGAAGGATGGGAGAGTGTGTAATATATCTGCTAATATTAAAACCTTAATTGAAATTAAATGAAGACAAATACTAACCCAAAACTATAGAAGATCTATAAATTGTTGTTTTCTGATGTTTATACTAAGTTTCTGGAAATTTTGCGACCTTTCTTGGCCTGGAAACACAGAGACGGAGAAAACCCATAAATCATTTTCTTTTCTGAGCAAGGTCGACCTATTAATCTCTAAGTTTTTTTTGATTATTTATTATCCACACTTAGTCATTTATTCAGGTAGTTTTGGTCGGCCACCACTATGGCTGATCCAAACAGTATAGGCCAAGCTACCCAGCAAGTCCATGCTAAGTGCCAGAGACTTAAGAGCCGAGCAAGATAGTTTTGACATACTTTTCTGATATGACACAAACTTTAAGGTAAAATGTCTAGGCTGGCTTATGGAAGTTTTGGGCTGACATATGTGAAGCATTTAATATTCTCTACAAATTTAATTATGCATTTTAATTTTTTTAACCTATGAGTGGCATGAAGCCAATCAGAAATTGGAATGCCTTGGAGGCATAAATATTAAATCTTAATCGTTGATCTAAATCTCATTGCCAGATTTGTAAAGATATATAAGATTGCTTCTTACCCTAATTTTAAAAGCTATGGAGAGAAGAAGTGTGTGCATTCATTAGAGATGTGCAAAGGGTTATTTCATGGAAGATGCATAGATCTAATAGAGTGACAGAGTAGTGAACAACAAAGTAAGGATATATCAGATTATAAGATCAGAAAAGGTATTGTAAAGAGGAGATTCGTTATCAGCATCAGAGTGCACAATGAAGGATCGTATCTTGAGACATTCTAACAAGTGCATCAGGTGAAATCTCTTATCAGAGTGGTTCTATCAAACCTTTCTAAATATCTTAACAAATTGCTTACTTTACTGTAAGTTTTAAATCCTTTCACAAGCTAGATTGTAATGATCTAAAGCTCTTAACCGGTCAAACCTTTAACCAGGTAGATTTCTTATTGTAATCAAACTTTTTTAGCCCTAAAAGGCACACTTTATTGCTCCAGTAGTGAAGAATTTGTGGGTGTCATCTCCACCCTAGTTTTACCTATTTGGGTTTCTGGGTTACCAAATTCTGTGTCACAAGTTATTTATTTCATGTTGTGGATGCTAATAGTTGTCAGATCAATTTCATATATGTATGTTTGTGGATCAGTTTGTTTTAAAGTGATTAAAGTTTAAGATCTAATTCACCCCCCTCTCAACATCTTACTTTCCCAATATTGTATTTACAACAATTGGTATCAGAGCTTTGTTCTCCTACAAAAGGTTTTAATCAGCTTGAGAGTACAGATCTAGAGATGGAGATTTACAAATTGGGTAAATTCATTGAGAATAAAAAGATTGAAATTCAGCTAGCATTACATCAGCTTGAGATAGCTAGACAGGAATTGAGGAATTCATTGACATCTAGGAAAGATTTGGCCAAAAAAATGAATGATACTCATTATCAGGAAGAAGACACTGCAAATCTATTTCCCAATAGAGATTCTACTGAGAGCAATGTAGCAATTGCAGATCTACTGGAAAAGAACAATGCACTATGTGAAGAAGTCAGAAACCTGAAAAGAGAACAAGAAATGCAATCAGTAAGACTATGTGAACTAGTGAAACAGAAGAAGAAAGCTGAAGACAACAAGGCTGTGGCTGAAGAAGACAAAAGAGTGATGACTATCAAACTTGATGAAATAAACATGATGTATAGATGATGACAAACAATCATGTTGATATGGTGAATCAACTACTACTTACAAATCAGGAGATTAGTAGGAAAGACATGGAAATAATGAATCTAAGATCTGAGAATAGTAAATTGAAGGATGAATTGACATCTAAGAAAGAACTGATTGAAAGGTTGAATAGACCTAATGAAGCTTTGACTCATTTTGAGAATATGATGGAAGCATCAAGGAGATCAAAAGATTCTTCTAGAGTATGCCACATCGAACAAAAAACATCCACTGAGATAGGAGAATCATCTAAGATTGGTGAAAAGAGAAATGCAAAGAAAAAGAGCAACAAACCTGTATGCCACCACTATGGAAAACTAGGACACACTACAAACATTTTTTGAAGCAAGAATGGTAAGTCCAATCCTAAACCCAAGCTCAATGGTTATTGCTTTAACTGTAAGAAGTTTGGGCATAAAGCACATGAATGTTGGGCTAAGGAAAATGATGCACCTTCCACATCAAGAATCAATGGATATTGCTACAACTGTAAAAAATTTGGACATAAGGCACAAGATTGCAGATCTAATGCTAAACAACAATGGACATCAAAGACACAAGCAAAAGCACCAAGGAAAGGCAACACTTACAATTGGGATTATAACACAAGTAAAGTTGTCATTACTGTGAAGAGTATGGACATGCACCTAAGGACTACATAAAGACACATTTCAGAGGAAGATCTAAGAGTTGGATGAATGGAAGCCTAGTTTGCTTTAGTTGTTTGAAAATTGGTCATACTAAGAGAGAGTGCAAGATAAGAGTACCTGCTCCTACTGTTGAGGAAATTAGAGCACAGATGAACCAGACATGGGTAAGGAAAATATAACTGAGCAGCAGTGAAACTACTAAAGTTGAGGTCACCCAATCCAATGGATCAGGTGATTGCACCATCTCAAACTAAGCAAAAGAGGTATGTAAGGAACTGTATTTAAATTTCATATCTTACATCAGTTCCTAACATATAATATGCCAAAGTCCATATCTGCATATGTTAAGATGCACTAGAACATATTTTAAGACATGTGCCAAGCAAAGTCAAAATTGCACTAGAGGTGCCGAGCATCAATATTATAACTGAGACTGAACTCGTCGGTATGTGTGCCAAGCTAGTTTGGGTTACGACCAAGAGATTGTCAGAGTTAGCTGAGGATAGCTATTTTGCACTAACTCCAACAGACAGAACATTTATTGCAAACCTACTTTCTGACCCTCGAATCCTATAAAGGAATGAACCATTCATGATTCTTTTTACCTTGCAATTTGAGATTTCTTAAAGTTTTGAAGCATTGGCGTGCTTGATTTCAACAGAGATTTTCAAAGAATTCTACAGTGTGTCGTTGGCCATTTAGAAAAAGTGTGAACTTTGACAATTGCTGAGGTACTCTATTTCATCTTTGAAACCCTTTACTCTTGAAATCATGGTAGCTAGCTCATCTACACCAGCTAAGGGAATGGAGAAGGAATTGAGAAGAGTTCAATTGGTGAGGAGTGACACCTGTGCGCCTCCCAACTTTTGAGCCATTCTTGAGAATACTATCAAGGGTGATCTTACTGGAGCCCTATCTTTGATGCCTCTGAAGGTACTTATGATTCATGACATTAGGGCATGTTACATGTGTAAAATTAGTAAAGTTGGAGATCATGAGATGAGGGAATCCTATGAGAAATTATGTAAAGGAAAAGCCCTAAAACCCGAACACAATCATCTAGCCGAGCAAGGATTAACTCAAGCCCTAGAGTTTCTGAGGAATTTTAGGATGGAATGGATCAAAATTGTTCTTAGCAGGGTACATGATATGAGCATTTGGTTGGAGAATGGACCAGTAAAGATTACCAAGGATATCATACATCATGTAACTAGTTACCCTACTATCAATGGGAAAAGGACCATGAAATTCCAGATTAAAGAAGACATAGAGAAGGTCACTAAAGCAGTATGGAACAAAAGGGGAATGACAATATCCACCATCGAAGACTTGGAACTTGATTTTATAGTAAGGGTCATAGCTCACAAATTCTATCATTCGAGCTGACTGGACAGTGTGCCTTACGTTGAAGTCGACCAAGCATGGAAAATCATCAAGAAGGATCACACATACGACCTAGCTGAGTTACAACTAACACAGCTTGTCGAGAACCTTGCTTCAATCAGGAAAGCGAAGAATTTTGTGTGTAAGTTCAGATCCTTTCTTGTCTACATATTTTTCTATATTCAGAAGACTATTCCTACCTTTGGAGACATAGTATGGAAAATAGATAGACCTATCACCCAATAGATAAATTTAGTGAGTCAACAATTAGGAGATAATTTTGATAATGTAATGGGAACATACTTTATGGAGTTCAAGAAAAGAGACTGAGAAGTGGAATTCCTAGTTCATTAGTTGAAAAACATTATGAGGATGTATGCTTTCTAGTAGACACAGATTACACTTATGTTTAGGATGTAGTACCTAGGGTATCATGGTTAAGGTCATTACCTTATGAAGTAAACATAGATGAAATATCTACGGCCATAACAACTTTACTAGCAGAGGAAATTGACAATACTGCTAAATGTTTTGGTAATTATGAAGAAGCCAAGGCCAAAATTTCTATGAACCTAAAGGATGGCACCATGGAAAGGAAGAGGAAAAAGATTGTCAAGAATCTGAAGAATATGGTTGGCATTGCAAGTGATGAGGAAGCAGAGGATGCATCTCTAGGCTTAACTATTGGACAAGGAGAGGACTTATCTAGTGAAGAAGAAGAAGAAATTGAGTCTAAAGAGGATGTAGTTGTTAAGGGGAAAGGGAAGCAGCCAATGGTTGCTAAGGCAACCAAAGTAAGAAAAGTCAAACCTCAGACTACCCTTCCTACTTCAAATAGACCAAGGACCAGGGTATCATCTATTTCACCTCTTGTGGTGAAAACATCCATATACACTAGGAAGAATGTTGCTGAGTGCAGCTCAGGGAAGAAGAAACATGTCAAAACCAAGGTTGTGCCGAGAATTCTTGCCAAAAGACCAAGGAGAAGGAGACTGATCTTGATTGATGAAGAAGATGAGGAGATAGACATTGATGTGCTGAGCAACATACCTACAACATCATTCAAACATTTTATAGACATTGATGAGGTATGCAAGAATATTAGAAGTTCAACTGGGTTATCTGGATTTAAATTTGTCAAATATGAAAAGCAAAGTATAGTGAATAAGGTCAAGATACGGGAAGCTCTATTAGAAATGATGAGAACATTCAAATTGACTCCTATAGAAATAGGGGATAATGTCCCTACATAACTGTATGATTTCTTATCTAGTAAATGGGAATTTACATTGATGACAAAAAGGAAAATAAGAGAAGCAACTTTGGCTATAGTCATCCCAAACTTGACAAAGAAACAGAAAGAAATTTTTTTTGATCAATATAAGAAATTTTTTTACCTAAAAATAGAGCTTATGCTATTTTAAAGAATGATATTGAAGGAGTAGTACAACAAAGTACTCAGATTTGGAAAGAGATTTTTGGGTTGTCGGTCCCAAAAGAGAAGAAAACAGATGAAGGAACCTTTGAATAGACCACCACTGATCAAGAAGAAATAGAGAAGGAAACCCAAAAGGAAATAGGTGATGAGAAGGTTACAGACTTGATAATGGATAGTCCCATTGACACCACACTGGATGATAATAGCAATGTGGATGCCGAGGATCAGGATGAGCCGACAGACACAATTATCGAATTGCCTATCAAGGCTACTGAGGCCGATGAAGAGAAAGATGATGAGAAAAATGAAGAAGAAGGAGCCAAGAAAGAGAAGCTAGAAGATCAAGAGGTAAATACTAAGAACCCACCTATTTTAGAGGTTGCTCAGACATTGATAGACAACAGAGACAAAATGGAAGAAACTGGAGTCAAGCCTAAGGAGCAAGAGGCTATACAAGTGTTGGTAAACCTACCACACTCTACTTCATCTACCCCCATTGGACCCAAAATGGGGAATGTACCTGACCAACAGGAAATCTTGATTAAGATAAAGACAGAAACTAAATTTCTTACTAACAAAGGAAAGGATATCATTTAAACTGAGTCGATTGATAACTCACCTGAGCCCAAAAGGAGGAAGCTACATAAGAAGAAGTCATCAAGTCTAAATGTCACATTAGATGAAGTCATTGTGATTCCTAAATGGGATCCTAAGAGTTTTTCATACGAGCAGATTCAGTCCTTTCAAGAAATTTTGAAGAGGAAGAAGAGACAGGAAGAGATGAAGAGAGAATAGAAGTAGAAGCAAGTTCTACATGATATCAAAGATATTTTTGTAAAAGATTTTGATATGGAGGATGTAAATGATTAGGAACCTATACTAGAGAAGCTAGTTCATATTGTACAAAAGGTGACTAATGATAATATTCAGGCAAATGACAAACTACTGCAATGGTCTGAGAGAAAGTTTGAGAACAAAGTACTAGAAAAGATATCTAATCAGATAGCTACTAAACAGGTTGAACTTTTTTCTCTCATTGAAATTACAGAAGAAGTTGAAAACAATGTATTTTATTTGTACAAGAGACTATGTGATGAATAATTATTTACAAAAGAAAATCAGCAGTTAATTGAGAAATTACACCTGGATATGAAGTCAACTGCAAGTTCATTGAGCATGGATGCTAGCTCTAGCTCCATTCATTTCAATAAGTTAAATCATACACAAAGGAGGTTAGCCAAGATTATGGCTGAAGATGGCCAAATCAGGGAAAAATTGATTATGATTCAGGCTAATTTGATACCTCATGTGGAGGTTATTCAGAAAGAACTTATAGCTACAAGAGAATTGGTAAAGAGAGACTAACATCTCTCTACTGCAGAAAGTTTGGTAAGTCTAGCTGCTGAGCTAGAAGTTAAGTTGGAAGTTATGAAGTTTGTTAAAGATAGTTGGGATACTTCATTTGCATTAATTCTACAACTTCATAAACAATTTTTGGATACGTAAAAATTAAACCCTCTAGCTATCAGTGACAAAAACAAGGGGGAATCAGGAAAGGAAGGAACAGATGAGCTGAAGGTATGAAGGTATAATATTTTTTTTGCTAAAGGCATGTATATTATGTAGATAATCTATTAAGTATGGAGTATAATCAAAGGGGGAGTACTATATGTACTTAGGCAATTTTGTGGATATACATGAAGTGATAAGTGTATTTGCCACCAAATATCAAAGGGGGAGATTGTTAATCTCTAAGTTTTTTTTTGATTATTTAGTGTCCACACTTAGTCATTTATTTAGGCATTTTTGGTCGGCCACCACTACGGCTGAGCCAAACAGTATAGGTCGAGCTACCCAGAAAGTCATTGTAGAGTAGAACAAATTATAGATGCTGAGCTACCTGAAAAGTCCATGCCAAGTGCCAGAGACTTAAGTGCTGAGCAAGATAGTCTTGACATACTTGTCTAATATGACACAAACTTTAAGGTAAAATGTCTAGGCTGACTTATGGGAGTTTTGGGCTGACATATGTGAAGCATTTAATATTCTCAAAGGAGTTAATTATGCATTTTAATTGTTTTATCCTATGCATGGCATGAAGCCAATCAAAAAATTGGAATGCCTTGGAGGCATAAATATTAGATCTTGATCGTTGATCTAAATCTCGTTGCCAGATTTGTAAAGATTTATAAGATTACTTCTTACCCTAATTTTAAAATCTATGGAGAGAAGAAGTGTGTGCATTCATTAGAAATGTGAAAAGGGTTATTTTGTGGAAGAAGCATAGATCTAACAGAGTGACAGAGCAGTGAATAGAAGAGTAAGGAAATATCACATTATAAGATCAAAAAAGGTATTGTAAAGAGAAGATTTATTTTCAGCATCAGAGTGCACAACAAAGGATCATATCTTGAGACAGTCTAACAAGTGTATCAAGTGAAATCTCTTAAAAAAGTGGTTCTAGTAGACCTTTCTAAATCTCTTAATAGAGTGCTTACTTTACTGTAAGTTTCAAATCCTTTCATAAGGTAGATTGTAATGATCTAAAGCTCTTAACCAGGCAGACCTTTAACTCGGTAGATTTCTTATTATAATCAAACTTTTGTAGCCCTAATAGGCACAGTTTATTGCTGCAGTAGTGAAGAATTATTGGGTGTCATCCCCACCCTATTTTTACCTATTTGGGTTTGTGGGTTACCAAATTCTATGTCACGAGTTATTTATTTCATGTTGTGGATGCTAATAGTTGTTAGATAAATTTCATATATGTATGTTTGTGGATCAGTTTATTTTAAAGTGATTAAAGTTTAAGATCTGATTCACCCCCTCTCTCAGTATCTTGCTTTCCCAATATTGTATTTCTAGCATGACCTTGACCCAAATACGGGGGCACAATTGTACCCCTTTATGTTGACCTTGACCTGCACTACTCCGATGGAAAATCTGTTCGTGGATCCCGAAAGTTTTCCAAAAAGGATATCCAAATCTTCTCTATAATCATTGTTCCATACCTGTACCTACGAGAAAAAGAGTTTTTGTTTGTTGGGAGAGGGGTTTTCCTTGTTCAAACCCCAATTTTGGAATTAACCTTAAAATAGAATTGAAATTGCAGTAGTAAACAAAGTAAATAAAATAATTCAACTTACTTATGTTAAAACCCTGGTGGAGGATTCAAATCCTTGAATCCACAAGTATGGATGCTCCAAATGGATGTAGAATTTTAGGATGTAGGATGTCTCAAATTAATTACCTTTAGATCTTCAACACCAATCTTGAATAGATCTTGGAATAGGAAGAAGCTTGAATGGATATGGATGGAAAAAAAGTTTAAGTTTGAAAATATTTTGGAAGTGCGTGTGTGCAAAAAGTGAGAAGAGCGTATGCCCCCACATCAAAGTCATTGCTAACGCTTTAAAAGGAGAAATGGATTTAACAGAAACATAAAAAACTCCACTAATTATGTTTCCACTACGAGATGCCCCCAAGCGAAGATAAGTCAAGGTAAATACCACATAAACATATAGAGAACACAAAAGGGATATACCTACCATGGGGTCATTATATCAATAGATTATATATATATATATATA
>MU223690.1:31697-45341 GCA_018584345.1 Thuja plicata | reverse complement strand
ATATATATATGATATTATTGCAAATGAATTGACATCATTCCCCAAAGAAAGTGAAACTACAATCACAATGAAGGAAAGAAAATGCAAGAGTTACGAAGAAGAATCTTTTTGGACCACAACATGGAGACCAGAAAGAATCAGTGCTACCATGTCATAAATCCAAGCGCACTACACAAGGAAAAAATTTACGAATAATAGAAAAGGTACAATATAACATGAAAACAACATATAGAAGAATAGAGATACATATGGAGGAATAGTACAACATGTTCGATTCCTTTATCACCTTACACCAACAAAGTAACAAGGTTTGTATAAAAGAATCTAACAAACATTTAGCAAACACATTACAAGAGAAGCAAAATACAACAAGAAAACACTTAAAATGATACCATTGAGGACAAGCCAATCAATCACATCACCTACTCTCCCCATCTCAGTCTATATCATTTAGGGAAGGTGCAAAACATGCAAGAGGGACTATATCCAACATAGTAGGAATAATAGTCAGTTCCAAACAAGGATCCTCTTGAGAATCACGATTTTTGATACTAGGTGTAATTATCAATTGTGTTGAAAGAATATTAGGTAAATCAATATCAATATCAATAGTCTCATATTCATCATTAGCATCAATAGGATCATCAAGATTATCTTCTTCATCAAGATTAATAAAAATAGAATCTAAGATGCGAATAGAATCATCATAATCATTCATCTTAACATCATTATTAACATTAACTTCTTCCAACACATTAGGCATAGGCTATTCAAAAGAAGGTAAAGAACTTTGAAGAATAGAAGCATGGGCCTTAGTTTGATCCCGATGCTTCTTATGATGATCATTGGCAGATCGGTTACATTTTGTCTTGTTTGAAATATGTTGAGAACTAGGAGGAACAACAACCGGTTCCTTCACAGGTTCTATAGGAGGATTAGTAGGATTCTCAGTAGGTTGAAAAGAAAAAATAGGAGCTTGATTAACAAAGATAGAAGCAATGGATAAAGGAGGTATGGAAGGCATAGGTAAAAGACCACAGTTAAGATCCATCTGAGGCATGCTTAACTCAACAATCTTGTGATTTTCATAGGCTTGATATGAGAAAAAAGGGTTATCAGGTCAAGAAGAACATGAATTAGGTAATGAATGCCAAAAGAAGTCAAGGGTAGCACAATCCCTAGGCCTAGAAGGTTGATATAAACTATGATTAATTTTTTTCACTTCTTCATCATGAATGAACTTAATACACTTATGGATAGGAGAAGCAACAACATGCATGGCAATCAACCAAGGCAAACCAAGCTTAACTTGAAACTGATGAGAAGTAGGGATAACAATGAAGGTAGTGTCCACAAATTTACCACAACGTTCAATGGGAAATTTAATAGAACCAAATGATGGATAGAGAAAACCATTACAAGTTTGGATCCACACATTAGATGTATTATAACAATCACATTGTAACTTTCTTCGAAAAATGGTTTTCTTCAATAATGACATTGACTTAGGATGTAGGATCAACAAGAAAAAATCGCGTAGGTATCTTAGCAATCCTAGCATAAATGTAGAGGGGACCATCAGGAGCTTTAATAGTCTTAGAATCATTAAAGGTGATCGAGAGTTCCCTAGGTCTTTTAGTCTTAGGTTGTTTTTGAGGTTTAGGTTGAGGTTTCAGTTTAGGCTTAGGTTGAGGTGGAACTTGAAGTTGAGGTTGAGATTGAGTCTGGGGTGGATATACAGGTTGAGAAAAAATATGCTCCACATGGTTAACAATATGATTGAGATCATCCATCTATGAATCATAAACAATATCCACAGAAGATGGCTGAACAATGGTATTAGTATCATGTGTAGGCAAAGGATTTGTATATATTTGAAGGTTTTGATTAGGAGGAGAGACATATTTGTTCCCACTACAATAAAAATTATCAACAGATAAAGCATTATAATCAATTAAGTCTTGAACCTTATGTTTTAGAGAATAACACTTCTTAGTATCATGGCCATTCTGATGATGCTATTGACAAAAGGCTTTGAGATCAAAGGATTTGGATGCCATCATAGTAGGAAGAAGAGGTCATAAATGAGGAAAAGTAATCATATTAGAATTCAACAACTTACTCATAATAGAATGTAAAGATTCAGAGAGAGGAGTAAACATATGATTTAGATGAAAAGAAGTGGATGCAGAAGTGGCATTGTTGGATGCAACAACAACTTAATCAGCAACTGCATTTGATTGCTTATTTATCTTGACATAGTTGTTAGGTTTCTAAAAATTCTTGGGAGTACGAGCAACATCACTCTTATCAACTAGAACATGAGCCATTGGAGTGTTTCTCTCAAATTGACTCACTTGTAATTGATAATGATGAAGCATTGTACAAAGTTGTTGAAAAGAGGTAAATTCAGTAAGCAGAATCTTATCTCTAATATCCTTTTGCAAATTTGAAATAAACATGCTGAATATCAATATCAGGAATAGGATAAGAAATTTGAGCATACAAATGCTTAAATCTACCAGTAAATTTAGTCAAATTTTCTTTAGTATTTTGTTTACAATGCATCAAATCAGTTAAGAACACTTGTAGACCAATGTTATTTTGGAACTGTTGGATAAAGGAACTAGCAAGTTTTGGAAAAGAATCAATAGAATAAGGAGGCAAAGAACAATACCATTGCAAGGCCTTATCATGAAAAGTTCTAGCAAACAACTTGGCTAAAATCCTATGGTCATGAGCATAGTCACTATAATGGATTTGAAATGTTTTAACATGAGCGACAGGGTCTCCCTTACCATTGTAATTATCAAGATGAGGCATATCGGCTTGCTGAGGGATATGAGTACAAATAATGTCTAGGCATAAAGGACTACCCATGTCACATGTAGGAATACTAAACTTGGATTGAGTTAAGGATGAAAGTTGTTGTTGTAAAGAGGACATAGTTTGAGCCAAATTAATGATTGTGGAATCATTAGAAGAAATAGGAGGCATAGAAACATTAGAAACACTACAAAAAATGTAGCAAGCGGTGGGAATGGAAGAAACAACTGGTCAAACACTTGGAACCGCAATTGGAAGATGGTTTGAATAGGTAATAGGAACACTATGGTAAGAAGGTTGTGAGGTAGGTAGAGACACTGGTGGAACACTCATAGGAAGAGATGGAAGTGGAAGATTCACAACTAGAGGATTGGAATATGAAAGAGATGTAGTCACTAAATGAGGAGTGTAAGTAGGAATTCTAGGTAAAGGAATGGAAGAAGGTTACACACTAATGATAGGAGGAGTGAGTCCTAGATCTTGAACTACTTGAACTAAGGTTTTGACATTTAAATTTACAAGATGAGTGATACCACGCGGGAGATTAACACCTTGATCACTATCACGAAGGCCTTTCTTAAGGGCCTCTATAGCTTGAATAGAATCTTGATTATGGTTTTCTTGAATAAGCCAATTTCCCATTTTATCAAGTTCATTTGAAATTTTTTGGACTTTTTTAGGAGGAGCTCTTAAAGAATCATCCTCATCATGAGATGAGTGAGAAGAGTTATGCTCCGTAGAAGGATTGGAATCATGAGTGATCAAATTGTCATCTGGGATCCTAAGGAAAGGAGAGGAAGACTCAAGATCAAAGGAACCCATAAATGTTTTTGTATTTTTGCTTTATATGATTTTTGAAATGTAAATGTAGAAACATAAAAGAAGGCTAATCTAATATGCATGCAAGATCTATCATGAAATTTAAATCTAACTCCACAAAAGAAAGAGTTGTCATAAGCGGGTTCACTAAAATGTAAAGATATATAAAATGATGATGTAAAGATACAAAAATGTAAAGAGGTGATGAAATGGGTACAAGAGACTTGCACATCTAAATAATACACCTTTACATATGAAAGGTTGGGGAATGCAAGATTCTCCTCTTAGCCCCAAATTCAAAAAGGAAAGATCCAAATTGATTAACCACAAGAAAATGGTCAATGCACAAATGAATTAATCGATATGAAATAAGAAGGAAGAGGAAAACCTTACATTATGTTTTGGGAGGAAAGATGTGAGAGTGTGCAATAGATCTGAAAAGATTAAAACCTTAATTAAAATGAATTGAAGACAAATACTAACCCCAAAGTATAGCAGATCTGGAAATTACTATTTTCTGATGTCTGTACTGAGTTTCTAGAAATTCTGCAACCTTCCATGGCTTGGAAACACAGAGATGGAGAAAACCCATAAATCATTTTATTTTCTGAGCAAGGTCAACCTTGACCCAAATGCAGGGCTACAATTGTACCCCTTTATGTCGACCTTGACTTGCACTGCTTCGATGGAAAATCTGTTCATGAATCCCTAAATTTTTCCAAAAAGGGTATCCAAATCTTCTCTATAATTCGTTGTTCTATACCTGTACCTTCAATAAAAAAGGGTTTTTGTTTGTTGGGGGAGGGGTTTTCCTTGTTCGAACCCCAGTTTTGGAATTAACCTTAAAATAGAATTGAAATTGCAGTAATAAATAAAGTAAATAATATAATTCACCTTGATTATGTTGAAACCCTTGTGGAGGATTCAAATCCTTGAATCCACAAGTATGGATGATCCAAACGGATGTAAAATTGTAGGATGTAGGATGTCTCAAATCAATTACCTTGAGATCTTCAACACCAATCTTGAATGGATATTGGAATAGGAAGAAGCTTGAATGGATATGGATGGAGAAATCTTCAACAAGAGGGTTTCGTAGAGCTTTAATCCTTCAATGGCTACTAATGGATCTCCTTGATGAATTGAATCTTGAATGCTTGAATGTAGATGATCTCTTTGATAGATTATGCGTAGATGTTCATGTGTGGATGATTCATGTTATCAAAAATGAGAGGAGAAGGCTTCCTTATATACAAGTCTAGGGAACAAAATTCTAGAGAAGCCGACATAGGAGAATTAAATTCCAATTAGGATCATACCCCTAGAAGTGGACCTATATTAAATATATTTTTAATATTTGCCACTTTAGAGCCCAAGATAGCCGACCTGGAAGCCATAAATAATTCTTTCCAATCCCCGACATCTGGAAATATTTCAAATTCAAAATTTAGACCCTGGGTCAGGGTCGAGGTTGAACATGACCTAGGTCAAGGTTGAGGTCAACCTTGACCTAGGTCATGGTTGAGGTCAACTTGGAACCACAAGTTTGACCTTGACCCTAAGGTCAAGAACCTCAAAATCTCAGAGAAAGACACTAGAAATAGGTAGGAGAGATGTGGAAAATAGGATAGGACAGGGGAAAAACTAGATCCAAGTCAAAGACCAATTCAAGGTGTTTGACATGACCCCAAACCACTTACTCAGAGGGATAAACTAATCCTAAATGGAAGTGCTTCCATTTTCTGATGATACAAGACCTAACCATTTGGTCTATAATTTTCTAATGTTATCCTTGTATTTGGAGCCATAGAGGAGTGCCCAATATCCTATTTTAAAATAATTCTCTTTGATATAATCATCATGTCATTTTATCCTTTGATTTTGGATCACTTCTGTCTATTGTAAAGCTAATTTTCTCAATTCATCTAAACCATTCAACTATATAATCCTATCTCTCTATGTTGTAGATATATTCTTGTGAAGTTCAAGTGTTCTTAATGTTCTATGCTCAAACTCAATTGGCATCATGGTTGTTTTTCCATACAACATTTCAAAAGGGGTTAAACTAGTGTTTGCTTTCCATGATGTTATGTATGCCCAAACTGCTTCAAGTAGTCTACTTTCCCAATCCTTTCTATGTACAACCATTATTTTTGTAAGGATAGCCTCTATCTCTCTATTTTTAATCTTTGCACATCCATTATCTTGGGGATGGTTAGGTGTATATTTTTTATTCCTAATGTTTTACTCATTCACTAAGGCTGTGACAAGAGTTTAAGTAAACTGAGTCCCTTGATCTACTACTATCTCCCTTGAAACTCCATAACATGTGAAAGTCTCTTCATAAACAAATTTTGAAACTTTTTTGTCCCTTGCATGCTTCATGGATTTGACTTCTACCCATTTGGTCACATAGTCTGTGCATACCAAGATATAAGATTTTTCATTTGATGGAGGATCAATGGGTCCTAAAACATCAAGTCCCCATTTATCAAATGGGGTTACTACCACTTGTGGACATAATGAAATTTCATTTGATCTAATTGGTTTTCCCATTATTTGACATCTATCAAACATCCTTGTATGTTTGGCTGCATTCGTCTGTAGGGTAGACCAATAGTATCATGTATTCAATATTTAAATATATCTTTCCTTTTAGCTGCAAAATGCCCTCCATAGGGCTCATCATGGCATGCATGCAGGATGTCATAGTTATTATCCTCTCTTACACATCTCCTCATCACTTGATCTAGTCCAATATAAAATAAGCATCCTGCTACCCATGAGAAATTAAATCTCTTCTCAATAAGTAACCACTTGTCCTTTGATAAAAAATGAGAAGGAATCATGTTAGCAACTAGGTAATTGGCTATATCAACATACCAATGTGCATGAATGATAATGGAGAGAAAATGATCATCTGGAAATGAGTCATCAATGACTTGCAGGTCCTCTTTGGTTTTCAATATTGATTAGAATTTTTCCACCACATTTTCTTTTTTCTGGTTTGTCAATAATGGTAATGTCAAATTCCTACATCAACAATAACCATCTTGCTAATCTCCCTATGATTTAAGGCTTTTCATGAGATATGTAATAGTTAAATGTTTTTATGAACAAATATTTGATAACCTATAATATAATGCCTGAATTTATTGAGTGCATATATGACTGCTAACATCTCTTTCTCTATGACAGTACAGTTGAATTGAGGTCCTAACAAGTTTTTGTTGATGAAGTAAATTTCCCATAGTTTCTTCTTTCTTCCTCAAGACAACACCAATAGCATAATCTGATACATCAGTATGGATATGAAAGGGAAGTTCCCAATTGGGTCCTTGAAGAATGGGTGCTTGAGTTAAGGGTTTCTTCAAGTCATAGAAGTATTTCTCACACTGCAGTGTCCATTGGAAGTCAACATCTTTTGTCAACATATTACATAATGGACCTGTCATATTGCTGAAACATTTTATAAACCACATGTAATAACTTGCATTCCCCAAGAAACTTCTGACATCCTTTTGCTTAATAGGAGTAGAAAGGTTTAGAATTACCTCAATCCTAGTTGGGTCAACCCGAATGCCTACTTGTGAAATGTAATGGCCAAGCATTACTCCCTCCTGCATTATTAGAAAACACTTTTCACTATTCAAGGACAAATTGTGATATTCACACCTTTGCAAGACGTTTTCCAAGTTTCTCAATGCTTCCTCAAAAGTGCCACCATAAGCCGTAAATTAATCCATATAGATCTCCATGGATTCAAGTGAGATATGAGACAATATAATTATGACTACTCTCTAAAATGTAGTTAGAGAATTGCACAATCCAAATGGGAGTATAGAGTAGGCACATGTTCCCAAAGGATAGGTAAAATTTATTGTCTCTTGGTCCTCAAGTGCAATCATTATTTGATTGTATCCACTAAAACCATCTAAGAATAAAAAGTATTGCTTATGTACTAGAGAATCCAACACTTGGTCTATGAAAGGGAGTGGAAGATGATCTTTCATAGTTGAAACATTAATTTCTCTATAATCTATAAATACTCTCCACTTTCCTCCATTTTTAGGAACTATAACAAGGGGTTATACCCATTGACTATCATAAATTAGGTAAATAAATCTTGCATCTAGTAACTTCTGCAATTCTCTCTTTACTATCTCTCTTAATGCAGGGTTAATCCTCTTTTGTGGCTTCCTTACAGGTCTAGAATCTTCTCTAATATAAATTCTATAGGTACACAACTTAGGATCCATATCTTTCATGTCATGGTAATCGCATGCAACTGATTTCTGGTGAAACTTAAGCAATTTTATCAAAGATATATGCTGCTCCTAATTGACTTTACTATTAATGTTTAAACATTTTCTTGGTGACACTTCCACTTGCTTAGTCAATTCAATCATGGAGGCTTCACTACAACATGACATTTTCACTTCATGCAACAATAGTGTATGAAGCATATCTTTGGCTATAGGAAAGTTGGGTGAACAGGAAGAAGTATAGTCTGTAATGGACATGCAAGACTTGATGAACAACTAATTGGTTTCTCATCCAATCCATAATAATTTTGAATGATATTAGAGAGTACTTCATCCACCTCTTGGATTTTTAGGAATTATCCCTATTGATCAACATAAGTTGTGTGATGGAGTTAACTTCATCTTCATCCTCTCCTATATTTGGCCACACTAGTTGTCCTAAATTAGGTTGAGGCTATGTTGGACGATAAAGAGAAATATTTTTAGTAGTCATTCCATCTAAAATGGTCATATCTCCTAACCTACAAACTATAAAGGTATATGTTGTAGCCAACCAGGGTCAACCCAAAATGATAACATATCCTCCTAGAGTTGCTTCAAGAGAAAGAGTCATAAATTTTGCTGGGTATTCACAAGAATCCAAGGTTACTACAAGATTCTCTACCATGCAATCAAGTCTAATAGTAGAGTTATCTTCTAACTATAAGATAGTAGTAGTAGGTCTTAAATTAGTGATATTGAGACGTTGCATGATATCTTTTTTCATCACATTGATAGTTGCGCCTAGGTTTATTAAGGAATTTTGGACTTGCATTATATTGATAATAAACCCAACCATAGGACTACTAGGGTTAGAGTACTTAGGGATGATTACCTTTCCAATCATTATCTATTAACTAACCTACTACGTGTTTTATTTATGAATCCTTTTTCTACCTTCTAGATTTCTTTAAACAAACCTCTTTGATGGCTTTCTTGTAAATTGGTACATCCTTTATGAATTGGAATAGAGGGATCTCAACACAAACATTATTCATCAGGTCTATAAAATCAAATGTTGGTTCCTCTTTGTGATTTTTCACTTCTTTCTCTAACCTTTGAGGAAATGGAGCTACTACATCATATTATTGGATAGTTATGACTCATTTATTTGACTTGGTTGAACATGTAGACCATGCAATCTATATTTCTCTACTTCTTTTGCATGTATTTCAGCTATGAATGGGGGAGAATGTGCTCGAAAGGTTGTACCTGATCTAATATGTATATCACTTATGCCAACAACATATGTAAGATATTGATTTGGGTGAGAAGAATAAAAAAGCTGATGTTGTGGCTTGTTGTTAGGATTAGGGAAAAGTTATGTTGGCATCTGAGTAGGTCTTGGTGAATTAGTACTTGGGTTAGGAGGATGCATTAGTGCTTGTTGTTGATGCTATGGAGCTAGCTGCAGGTAGCTAGTGGTCAGGTTTGGCCATTGTTATCCTCCCATCCATTGGGATGTCTATTTCCATTTCCCTTTAGGTGGTCTCCAACCCCCTTGAGGTTACTACCAATTATCCTGGGGTTGTTTCCATTGAGATGGAGAATTTTGGTAATTGGGCCATCCATTTTGAGGATTATTCCAAGGTGGAGGGATAATTTCAACAACTTTGTGGGTAAGGAGGTTTCCACTAACTATTAGGAGCTTAATAATTTGAATAAGGACAACTATAAGATAATGGGTCTAGTGGCATACCTTGTCTTGGAGCCCATGTCATTCTTTGTGCAGTGAATAAAATTTTCTCATCTCCTTTAATTGGTTTGGACGCTAGTAGAATTTTCCTGTTCTTAATGTTGGCTATCATTTTGCATTTGCAATCCTTAATTTTTTTATATAGCGAGGACAGTATTTTTCCAACATTATCTCTGCCTTCTCGTGCTTCTTCTTATCTTGGAGTGTGTCCATCTGAGTATCAATGTTATTTATGATGTATTTCTGGAAGTCTGGCAAAAAATGAGTGATTTCCATCCTTCATACTCCATTAGTAGAGGATTTACCCATATTAGATTCATAACCCATTCCTTTCTTGATAGTTGCTCTAGAGTAACCCTGGCATATCTTCCTAATAGATTCCCAAGGAGCTTGAGTTATATCTCCTCCTCCCATCAAGTCTAAGGATTTTTTACAAATTTCTTGATCTCTCTAAGAAAGAGAAACTTTTGAGACTCTTCATTAAGTGCATGATGTGGGATTTCTGCAGACTGAATAGGAAACTTGAAATATAGTCTTCCAAATGCTCATCTTCCTTTTTCTAGATCCTATAGATATCATATCCTCTCATATCACCGCCTCTACAATATTATTTATACTTATCAAGAATTTTTTTTTCATTTCATCCCAAGTATCTACAAAATTTATACCTAACCACATAAACCATCTTAATGCATATTCCTTCAAGGTAGTAGGGAAAAAATTAAGCCTATGAGTGTCAGTAGTGTAGTCATAGCTTCAATATAGGATATCAAATTCAAAAAAGAAAGTGTTTAGGTCCTTTGTTACTAATCCATAGAACTTAGAAACGACTGAAGCAATGATGTTCTTTAGGTTATCAACTTCATTCTAGTCAATGATAGGAAATGGGAAAGTTTGGTGGTTAGGTATGTTTTTAACATCCATTCTTTCTTGATAGAGCACTAGAGCATATGGATTATCAATCAGATCTCTAAAAACTGGTTCTTCTGAGGAAGTGGAACTAGTAAGATTTGCAAACACATTATCATATAAGGATTTATCGCTTCTTCATATTCTTCTTCTTGGGGAAATTGTTGGAACTTGGATAGGTGATAATCAGGATAAGGGTCATTAGGAAGAAATCTCCCTAAGCCATCTCTCCCCCACCTCTATGCATGCAATGTTAACTCATTGACATCATTGGGTCATTACTTACCAAACTGAAAGAAAAATTCTACACAACTAGAAATAAACAACTCCTAAATATCATTGCGAAAGACTCCCCAGTTTGACACCATCCCCTACAACGACACCAAAAGTGTTGGTCTCCTTTAATGGCTTAGTAAATAGGCCCTAGAACCATAAGTTAGGGATTGGATAACCAAGCTAAGTAGTTACCTTATCATTATCCAGGCTTATTTTCTATCAATCCAAGGAATGTATACTCGAAATGGGTCAACAAAGTATATGTACTAGAGATTCAATAATAGTCATGCTATCTATAAAAAAAAAAGGAAATAGTATTGAAAGTAAAGTGCATGGAAAGGAAACAACTCAAATGCATAAAAAAAACTATCAGCTAATCTGAACCCAAATTAATAACAACAATCTAATTCATGGAAAGAAAATAGGAAACTACTATGTCTTCTTTGGTTGTAGGAATAGTCACATGAAGGAGTTTCCAATGGCTGCAGGAACAGTTAAACGCCGGGACAAAAACTAAATATTATAGGAAAAGTAGCTATTGAACACATGGATTGGATTACTCACTAAGTGATCCCCCTTAGTGATTCTTCCCGAAGCTAGACTAGATACTTCAAACTAGAATATCATTCAATTTCTTCAAAATGTTGTTACATTCTAATGTAGCTTAAAATGTTCTTCAATAAACTGAAAAAACTAGAAATTACCATATCTGGAGTTTTAACCTCTTGAGAAGGGGTATCTGAACTTTATTTAAAGCAATAAGACTCCTAAATCAATCTAACTAACAACAAGTCCAATCCAAAGACATAAGGAGGACAAAATTTATTACAACATAAGAAAAGGAAGGGAGATATGCTTTGAATAAGAAATAATCAAACTATTTATGCTAGATAGGAAATCTAGCATAACTGGTCCCCCTAGATCTACTCTACTTCAAGTATGAACACTAAAGTCTCATTATTTCACTTAGTGAGCTATAGGTAGTCGGTTGTTGACTCTTTCAAGGTTCATCTTTGTGGACTTTTACCCCAACCGGTTAGTTGGTATGAACTTCCTCATTTCAAGGCTTTTGACCACTACTATTTAATCATGCATTATGACATTAGTGTGTACAAAACAAAGACATGTCCATTTCACATTAGAATAATCATTTATCTATGTATTCAAGATTAATATGAATAAATCACATAGAAAAGGTCACATATCATCTTACATAATTTAGTAAAAAAGGAAGTATGGGGATTTAAGTTCATGACCACTTAACAAGTTCAGAAAGACAACAAAAAGTCAACATAGAAACATCATTAAAAAGCTCTCTAAACCTTATATCAGTATCTAAAAACCTCTTACAGAACTAGTTAAAATATGAAAGATGTAGATATAATTGAGCCATTATTTGGGTTCATCATTGTGCTACTGGTCTATCCTGGGAAAACCCTCCTCCTCTACCCTAGAAATCCATTATATCAAAGTAATTGGGAGTTTAATGGAGGAAAAAATCATAATATAGTTTTCTCAAAAAATATAAAGACATCTCATAATTATTACAAGGTGGTTGGTCGAAGACCATCCACCACGTAACCTAAAAATTAGTTTTGATGCCCTCATGATTATACTAATTTATAAGAAACCTCTTTGAATTAATAGGAGGAGGTGCATTAGTTTTGGGATCAGTGAAGAGATTACCTATATTTTGTTTGGTTATTTCTTCAGTTTTCATTTAATCATATAGCAAGCGGTATGAATAATAATCACAACATGAACTCTATAAGTTTTCCAAGTAATTATTTGTTTGGCGACTGCATCAACACTTGTCACCATTATTTCCAAGGTTGTGGCAAGGGATGTTTGATGGTCATGTTCGGAGGTCCTCGGTCTAGCAACTAGGTCAGAAATAGTGGCTTTATTTTGTGCTAATTGACTCAATAGATCATTTTGAGAGTTTTGTGGGGGTGGGAGGGGTTCTTAGAGGACTCAGAGCATCACCCATCTGAGGGTCTTCTTCAAGGTCATCAAGAGGCAAAAAAAAATTAGGCTCGCGGTTTGGAGGATCTGATATCAATTTTGAAAAAAACAAATGAAATATAATAATAAAAAATTATAATTATATTTATAATTGATTAAGAATTAAATACATACATTTTTGACATTGTGTTATGGCTATTTGAGTGATAGTAAGCCAAACATGACTCTGTTACGCTTTCATCTTTTGGAAACTTTGAATTCATTGCCATGAGCCGCAAGTAGAAATGACCCTGTCAATCATTTTTAAAAATATATAATCACAAAAATACGATCACATTATTTTCATTTTAAAATACAATTTTGAAAAAAACAAAACAAAAAAGCAAATGAAATATAATAATAATAAATTATAATTATAATTATAATTCATTACAAATTGAATACATACCTTTTTGACATTGTGGCATGGCTATTTGGGTGATAGAAGACAAAACATGACTTTGTTATGCTTTCATCTTTTGGAAACATTGAATTCATTGCCACGAGCCGCAAGTAGAAATGACTCAGTTGATCATTTAAAAAAATATCTAATCACAAAAATATGATTGCATTATTTTCATTTTAAAAATACAATCGTAGGTTTATGTTAACTTAATGTGTTAATGTTTTTAATTTCTAAAACACGTATGCATTAAGGCTTAGATTTTCAAGCCGTAATGCAATCGATTCAATTGAAATTTCAAATAAATTTTAATGCATTACCTACAATTTTGGATTTTTTGGGTGAGTTACCACTTTTTTTTCAACATATTGGTGTAGTTACCCTAAACAAGGTCCTTTGCTACAAAA